>VSMD01012040.1:0-10584 GCA_008750895.1 Mirza zaza | reverse complement strand
TTAGTTGGCCAATTAATTTCTTTCTATTTATAGTAGAGATGGGGTCTCGCTCTTGCTCAGGCTGGTCTCGAACTCCTGAGCTCAAAGGATCCGCCCACCTCAGCCTCCCAGAGAGCTAGGATTACAGGCGTGAGCCACGGCGCCCGGCTCTAAGTCAGGCTTTAAAAGCAAACACATTGAGACATACTTTATCATGTTTTAACTCAAAGAAAACTATTCTGATCTTAGAAGTTTAAAAATAGAAAATACTGATTTTGACAAACTATACCAGAGAAAATTAAAAGTTTAAGATTATTTTTATCCCTACAATTCACATTGGGGATGGAAACTTTTGTTCTTCTAACAGTTCTGGGTCTGGGAGAATCTCTAAATGGAAAACATGTATGAAATGCCTCCAAAAGGCTACAATGTAATAATCCCCAGTGTCTTCACTCAGCTTCTATTAACTGTTCCTATTGGAAAATCATCATGATCACTACAGTAAGATGATCACAGAAATAAAGTAAGTGCATAAACATTTTAGTGATGAGGCATAAGATCTAGGACAGATGAGAATTTATTATTTTAGTAATTTTATTTATTTAGATAAACATGGATCTCTGTTAGAACCACAAAGTTAAATAGATAGCTAGAATAAGCAAATAAAGAAAAATCAAATAAATTCATGACTAATCCTCAAGTAAAGCATTAGGAACATTCTAGTTTATTTCTGGAGCAGTTTGAGATTTAAGTCAAGTGCTATTATTCTGCTCTAACTAGTGGGAACATAACACTGATAGGTTGACATTAATAGTCATACCTTTGGGCATATGAGGACTAACACTGTTTTCTACAAGCTATGATTTAAATGGCCTTTTTATTCATCCTTCAATTAATTTTTCATGAATTCTAAACACTAGGGTATATACTATGAAGTATTAGAAATAGACATAATATTATACATGTCCTGAAGTGCTTCTAGTCTAATTGGGAGGACAGGCAACATACAGGTAAATAAACCAACATAAAGGTATAAATAGTTTTCATGAAGGAAATGAACAAGGTATACTGGTGAAGAATGATGGGGGAGCAACTAGAGAAGCTACTTCACATGTTAGGGGAAGTGTCTCTGAGAAGGTAGCCTTTGAGCCTAGACCTAACATCTGAGCAGGAGCAACCGGGTGAGGTGTGGGGGAAGCATTTCAGGCAGAAACAACAGTGTGTATAAAGCCCCAAAGAAAGTACAAGTGCAGCCTATTTGAGGAACTGAAAGGAAATCAGGAGGGCTACAGCACCGTGGATAAGGTGCAACAGGAATGATGTAAAATGATATGACAGAAGTAGGCAGGGTAAGATTCATGTGAGCCTAGGAAAAGGTATATAGTTGGGATTTACCCAGACAAATTGGGAGTAGGTATAGCAGTCAAAAAAACCATTGCCTTTAACTGAATACTCAACATAGTAATAATTTCAAATTTTCTATTTTTAAACATTTAAAAATATGGAAAGCCATATTTTGCCATATCCTTAAGTATTCCTTTCATTCCTACCCACCCTCTGCCCCAAATGTGGCTTTCTTATAGACAGCATAAAATTGGATCTTGCTTTTTTACCTGGTTTGACAATCTCTGTTTTTTTAATTGGTGTATTTAGACCATTTACATTTAATGATATATAACTGATATGGTTTAGTTAAAATCTATCATCTTGTTAGTTGTTTTCCATTTATTTTATCTGTTCTTTATTCATGGAGAAGAAATCTTGAGTGAATACAAACTTCCCTTGTATCTGCAGTTCTCAGGTGTTCCATATAAGCATGCTAACTCAGACTCAATCTTTAGCAATTTGATAATAATTTTAGTTGAATTCTTCTTAACAACTAGTATGGTGGCCACATCTTCCTCTGTGTTCTGCTATAGCTCAGCCCATGCTCATATCTTATCTTTTCTTGGAGGTACCTCTCTTCCTTTAGATTTCAGGTTCATTGCCCTGTGACTTCAGCTCTCCAAAGAGTTCAAGAAAAGCTATACTTTTATATATTATCTGGCATCTTTGTTAGTGCAAGAGTGATTCTTTCTCTGGATTTCTACACCCTAGGTGTCCTGTCTTAGTTCAGGCTGTTGTAACAAGGTTCAATAAACTGGGTAGCTTATAAACAACAGAAATTTCTCAGAATGCTACAGGTTGGAAGTCTCAGGTCAGGGTACTAGCATGGTTGGGTTCTGATGAGGGACCTCTTCTGGGTTGCAGACAGCTTTGTTGCTTCCTCACATGGTGGAAAGAGAGCAAAGAGAGCTCTCTGAGGTCTCTTTTGTAAGTGCACCAATCCCACTTCTGAGCCAATTAGCTCCCAAAGGTTCCCCCTCCAATACCATCACATTGGGAGTTAGGATTTCACCATATGAATTTTGGGAGGACACAAACATTCAGCCCATTGCATGTCTCTTGTATGAATTTTAAAGATGATAAATTATAGGGATGTTAAAGCAGTTTCAATTTAAATATAAAAGTTGACTAAATTTAGTAAAACTCTATTCCCAAATAGAGACTTATGGGTAACAAAAAGCTAAAAAAAAAAATTGTTTTTTAAATGAAGAAAACATGATTCCAGATAGTTATGCAAGATGTTTTAAAAGAGAATAACAGATGCAATGATAGACAAAGTGTGGTTAGTAAGAAACAAAATTATTTAACATGATGTAAAAATAAGGCTAACACAATTGACCAATTAAGAGTTATTGTAAATTAGATTTAAGATTTTCTGCCCAGTGAAACATTATAAATGTTACCAGGCTGCAATTAAAATGTCAGGCACACAATTCAAGAAATTGCCGGATGCTGGTTTTTAAATGGTGCCCTGATTTCTTCCAGATTACTCCAGGAAGCAAGGCGGCAGCTGCCAACCTGTGTCCTGGAGATGTCATCCTGGCCATTGATGGCTTTGGTACAGAGTCCATGACTCATGCTGATGCGCAGGACAGGATTAAAGCAGCAGCACACCAGCTGTGTCTCAAAATTGACAGGTGCGCCTTAATTCATGGTGCTGAAATCTGATCTGTTTTGCAGGAGAACCTGAACCAGAACTATAAATGGTTTCATCTGCCCAGTAAGAAGGAGTGTCCCAGGGCCTAGGATTTTGACTGGCTTTTTTATGTATCAGCCACTATCATCCGCTTTTCACTAAAATCAGTCAAGCTAGTAGTTGTTGACAAATCATTTCTAGAAAGAATTCTCTGGAATGTCAGAATAGTGAAAGCGGCTGGGAGAATTTTTTTCCTATACTAACCCAGTTAATTGATTCTGAAAATAGAATCACTGGCCACATAAACACTGAACGGCGGGACTAGTTGTACTGCTGTTCTCAAGGTGGTAGAGAATAAAATAGAATTTAGAGATTTTCCTAAAAGAATCTCTTGACTTGCCAAAAGGTAATCATGTTCAAAATTGGTTGCTAATATTCTGTATGCCTTTGACTGTTTTGTACAGAATTCAGCCCAGAAGGTATAAGAGTGCATGCGCAACTTGAGTGTGTTAGATACTGGGACATCCCTGACCAAAAAAAAAAAAAAAAAAAATTTAAGAAATTGAACCTGATCTCTTGCCATCGGATCCCTGATCACAAACTGAACCAGGAAAATCATGATTTGTTATCACAGTGGATCTTTGTGTTATCCCATTACTATCGTATTCACTATCTTCCCTTCTGTGGTATGGAAGGATAAATTGATCCACCAATCTGTCATTTCATGGGGTGAAATAGATTCTTTTCCAGTCTATGCATAACCTGTGTTCCTGCTAAGCACCCAGTCCCTTAGGAACCACGGGGTCCCAGGTAAATGCATGAGAAGGGCCATACAAGGCACATTTCCCTGATGCCAGTAGCAAATCCACGTGGCAGGTCACCCCCTGTCTCCTGGGGTGGCCTGGGTAAGGCAGGAGGGAAGAAGAGGAGGCCCAGGGAGTTTGCCTCCTGGCATCTGCAGGACAGAGCCTCCCTCTCCTGTGCTACTGCCCACAGCATTGGAGGCCTACTTTCTCCAGAAACTGCGCAGTGGGCTCCAGGCAGTTTTGATCCAGTCCAGAATCTCCCAAAAGGACACTAAAATTGTAAACCTAATTGGATGTGAAAATACAGAGTAATAGGCAAAAAATATTGCTTTTGTTTAAATTAATAATGGTTGCTAGCATTTTCACCAACACAGTGGGGAATTAAAGTATACTAAAACTGGAAGTACCATGAGAATGTGGAGTTTACAAACTTTATTTTATTTACAGAGCAGAAACTCGCTTATGGTCTCCACAGGTGGCTGAAGATGGGAAAGCTCACCCTTTCAAAATCAACTTGGAATCAGAACCCCAGGTATGACCTTTAGAGTAAATGATAGGACATTGTATTTTCTTTTAAATGATGGGGATGCCTTCCAAGAGAAAGAGGAAGCAAATATAAAAATAGGAACAAGTTTCACCTGACGAAGCAGTTGTCTGTCATTATTCCCTGAGATGAATATATATTATCCATGTTTTCTTACATTGAGGAAAAGGGAAAGTGTATGTAGGTGAACATCATGTTGAAAGACAAATATGTTCTGATCAGGAAGAATTTGGCTAAATCTACATAGAGTCCACTTATTTTTTTTTTCATTTCTTATGATGGACTTCTGCCAAATGACCATGAGGTAATCTAAGAAGTTTAAGTTGTTAAAACAAAGCAAACCAAAAATAAGACCTACCATTTGAAACAGGTGTCTCTAATCTAACAGTCATCGTGAACTTCAATCCTCTGTGGTCTCGCCAGATCTTATTTTACATCCTTCTTTAATTCTCAATTCTGGTGTTCTATAATTGAGTTATTCTTTGAAAAGAGTTGTGCACTATGTTATCATGGTGATATTTTGCCAGAGTGTCTGAATTACAAAAAATAAAAGATTTTCCCTGGGGGCAACTCTAATGAGCTAAATTAAACAATTCATCTGATACTTATCCGACTATGTCTATTTGCAAAGGATCCAGATGACTGAAATTAAATCAAACCTCAATTGTGATGTACTAAAAAATATAATTAATTAAAGAGTTCTAGAACCTCAACTTAGAAGCTCCTGAGGTTTAGAAATAGGTTTAATATCCCTTTTGAAACCAGTATTCCTACTAGCCTGATTGGATATTCCCAATGTGTTGTTTTTCTATAAATCTAATGAAAATGAACTGAAAACATATGTATAATTTATGCCTTAGTAGGGTTTCTCCTGTCAGAATCATGAACTCCTGAATTGTTTTTGTTTTTGTTTTCTACTTGTCTCCATAAGCCTCTGTTTTCTTCTGCATAAAATAGACTTAGAATAATATAAGTACAAGTATCTCCTAGGGATTCTCAAAATTTTGAATAAAATAATACAAGCATAGAGCTTGGCACATTGGGTTGCTCATAGAGATACTCAAGTAAGTGGTAGGTCTTGTTACTATTAGTATGGTACTCCCGTCCCAGGCTGCAATCAGAAATTCTCCTGGCCTTTCTTGCTGGTGAGATTGGAAGCTGTCTACATGATTGGGCTTCCTAGGAGCCAGGAATGCCTTCCTCACTACTGCTACAAGGGTCATTAAAAATTACGTGGGGCCAAAGCTTTATTTTCACTTAAAATACAATCCCTCCAGGAGAAGAAGCATCCTGAGTAATATAATCTTTAGAGGAAATGAGTTTATTAGATGCTTGTCCTAGGCTTTTTTTTGACTAACAAGAAGGTAGCGTCTCAGCCTAAAATCACTAAAAGCAAGAAGAGAAAACAGGCTCCAAACGGAGTGAGAGGACACAGAATATTTACGAAGGCAGGAACCATGAGGCCGTTCTCTGCACTTGGAGTCCCCCAGGCACAGTGTGCAGCTCAGCGAATAGCTGACATGAATGACAGGAACTGGAGGCCCAGAGATGGACCATGCATTTTCCAGCATTGCCAGGGCCAGTCCCGAAAACCAAGACCCAGAATGGTGTCTGCACCACGCCCAGCCGTGGCATTGTAAAAGGGATCTTGAAAGTTGAGTGGGAAATTTAGGTCAGATAAGACTTTCTGCTTCTGAGGGTAAGTGAGCAAAAGGTAAAACGGATGGGACAGGTAATAAACATAAAGAGAAGGGAACTGAGTGCTGATGCTGGCCCACCCTGGCACACTAGGTGGACCAGTGAGTAATAACACTTCAATCAACATTTTCTGGATAGAAGAAAAGACTGGAAGAAGAAAAACTTGCTCAAGGCAAAGCTGTCACTTTTCTGTAGTCCTTTGTGGTAATGTCCAAGCCTTCCTGGTTTCTGTCACCTTCATCAGTTTATCACTTGGAGGCAGCACATGAAACAAGGAGACTATGTGGTGTACAGAAAGAAAGAGAGAGGGAGGAAAGAGGAAGGAAGGAGAGAGAAGAAAGAGAGAGAGAAAGAAAGAAGAAAGAGAGGAAGAGAAAGAAAAAGAAAGAAAGAAAGAAAGAAAGAAAGAAAGAAAGAAAGAAAGAAAGAAAGAAAGAAAGAAAGAAAAAGGAAGGAAGGAAGGAAGGAAGGAAGGAAGGAAGGAAGGAAGGAAGGAAGGAAGGAAGGAAGGAAGGAAAGAAAAGAAAGAAAGAAAAGATAGAAAAGAAAGGAAAGGAAGAATTTAGGGCCAAATACATGCATTTACTGACTACCCAACTTCTTATCATCTGGACAAACTGGATGGAATTCTGCATTTCCTTTTCCACATATACGGCACACATCCAAAATTGTACTGCACTCTTCTGCAAGTTATTTTTTCATTTAGAATTTCTCCTAATTTTTTAGACCCAGTTACATCAACATGAGATGTATGGTATGAGGCCACTCAGGCAAATTTGACCAAAGTACCTAATCCCTAGTGATCCTGGTCCCAGGTGCACCTCCCACCTTGGCAGGGCATGCAGAGGTGGGAACCTATGGCCTTGGGACCACATGTGGCCTTCTGGATGTAGCCTTTCAACTGAATTCAAATTTTACAGAGTAAATCCTCTTCATAAGGGGATTTGTTCTGTGAAGTTTGGATTCAGTCGAGGGGCTGCACTTGGGCCTTGAGGCCACAGGTTCCCCACCCACAGCCCATGTTTTGCTAACATCTCTCCAGAATTAGAATTTAAGGGTAATTCTCTGAGTTGTAGCTCTAAAACAGACCTCTTTTGCAAGTTTATAAGTATTAATTTATGACAACAATTATTCTAAAAGTTCTATTTTAATCCTAATTTTAAATACTCTGACTTTTGTCAATCATTTCTTAACCCATGTGTCCTGCATTTTGGTGTTAGGAAACAGGGATATGTATGATACTAAAAATGGGAAGAATGAAATAGATTGTTTTTAAAAAAATGATTTTTTTTTCTTTCACAGCCTTGACATCTTTGAAAAATACAGGCTAGTTTGTACAATGCCCCTCAGTTTGGGTTTGTCTGATATTTCTTTATGATTAGGTTCAGATTATGCATTTTTGGCAATGATATCGTAAAAGTGATGTGTCCTTTTCTGGACATTACATCAGGAGGCACATGATACTGATTTGACCCATTTCTGATGATGTTAATTTTGGTCACTTAGCGAAGGTGGTGGCTGCCAATTTCTCCACAGTTCCTGTTTTTCCCTTTACAGTTAATCAGTTATGTGTTGGGAAATACTTTAAGACTATATAAATATCTTATTCCTCATTAAACTTTCACCCACTAGTTTAGCATTCATTGCCTAAACCAACCATTACTAAGATTATTACAAACCATTGTTTTAAAATTTGTTATTATTTCTTCTTCATTTATCTGGCATTCTACTGTACAGAGAGTTTTCCCTTCTCTCACAGTTATTTATATAAACAAGGACACATGGATTCTTATTTTAGTCAATGGATTGTAGTGCATTACTATCATTATTTATTTTGATGCTCAAATTGCCCCAGATTTCGCTAGAGCAAGTCCCTTCAAGACAGCTCCTGTGTCCTCCTGACATATATTCAACATTCTTCGAGCACTTGCTTACTTTCTGGAACATAAGGATATTCCAGATTCTGTTTATACTTTTTCTGCCCCAGCTCTGGAATTAACCATTGCTTCAAGGAGCCTTGGTTCCTTTTAGTGGAGAATGGTATCGAGAAACTGAGATCTGGGGTGCTTATTCCTACTGAAATGGCTTCTAGGCCCTCCAGACAGAAAGATCTCTGTCCTCTAAATGTAGGGGACACTCTGTCCACTCTTCAGTTGACAGGCCTGCCCAAGAATTTTCTTGTTCTTTAGGGGAATGTACCTTTATTTGATCTGCTATTCACTACTGAATAGTGCCAAGACTCTATGAAGTTACATACTAACATGAAGATTTTGTCTGGTATGGATACATATAATTTCTCTCAGGGAAAAAAAAAATAAAACCACAAAAACTAAAATAAAAACCAAAAACCAAACAAATCAATAATTTAAAAAATAAGTGAAGATTGGGCTAAGGGCTGTAGCAACTAGTCAGAGGGAGCCTTTGAACATTCCCTTAGTTTGAGTCGTGACTCATTCCCACTCATTCCCTCTCCTAGAAGCCAGTGTTTGAAAGGCTCCAAGATAAGAACCGTTTCAGCTCTTCTCCTAATAGGCCACAGCCTTTCTACTCCCTCTCCTCAGGAGACTCTCGGGCCGGATTTCTGCATGACCAGTTCACAGAACTTGGTACTTCAGGACAGACATTCTCCATTCCCTGTGCAAAATAACTACGTTGCAATTCATCATCCACTATTTGAAATTCCTGTAGCACACACATACACTAGAACAAAATGTGGTGACAGAAATCAGACGGTGAATTTAACTTGTGGACTGAGATTGGAGAAAAGCTTAGCTATGGTTATAGGTTTTTTTTTTTTTTTTCAAAATGACAACTCCAGAGCAATCTTCTGGACAACAGAAGTGTGTGAGTTAGGGAAACACTTGCCGTTAATATATTGTGCTTTAAGTCATCATTGTAGATGAACAGCAAAATGCCATTGAGCAATACAAAATTTGAATTCTTATTTCTCAACCCAAGTCAAATCTTATTTTAAGTTATGTGGTTTTTGCTATTGGAATAAAATATTCTTTTTCATTTTAAAGTAATATCTATTCATTAAAAAAAAACTATATCCTACTATCCAAGCCCAGCCATAAATAATAAAATGCTAGTATGTTTATTTCTGGTCTTTTTCCCTGTGCGTAGGGTTAGGCTGGGGGAAATTTTTCTTACACAGTTACAGTAACAGTTGATATAAAATTTTACTATCTAGATTTTTTCATTTCTTCAGGCTATCAATCAATAAATTCTATTTTCATGAATTTAGACTTGAATCTTAGGCTTAAAAGAGTCCTTAGACATTGTCTAGATCAACTCCCAGCAACTGAGTAAACTCCTTCCATATAAATCTAAACATGTTCTATGAGCCGGCATATGCATTTTTCTGTACAAGGCATTCCTCTAGATTAAAGGAGCTCTTGGTTCTTCTTCAAAGCTTACATTCTCAAATAAACCATTACCCTTATCTTTGTTTACTGTTAGTTAAACAGCTCAAAAGTATAATGCGCCTATCACAATACAGGAAAGATGCTTTTCAGAAGCAAAAATGGTTCCAAACAAGAAGAAAACTGTCTCCATTTCCATATAAAGGATTTCATCCTTGCTGTGGAAGATTTGATAATAAAGATGAGCTTACATGCACAGTCTAGAAGTGTGTGGGTTGAAGTCATCTATATTTTCATAAAATTAACTTTAAACCACAATGCTTTGACAATTGGATGGCTGCCTACACAAAACAAACTTTCATTATTACCATTTCCCCACACTCTTCCCCAGTGAGACATGGGAAACACTGGAAACAGATCACCAGAGAGAAAATGACTTTATTTTTCATTCAAGGGATGAGTGTAGGAGGGGGTGATTGTTCATAAATTTCCAACATGATGAAATATAATCATTTCCTGATTGTGGCTTGGTCAAACATACGATCACTTCATATAGTTTGCTTTTCTTATTTCCCCACCATTTTCATATATATATATATATATGCTTTGACTCCCATTATGTTTATCTACATATGGAACTCAAACATGCTGTTTCTGTTGGAGATGGCTCTGAATTATAAAGATTACCTGAATCTTTATCTGTGAACAATTTCTCCATGTAAGAAGCTGAAAGGCAAACTATCTTTGACTGCGATCATTGCCAAAGTCATTCCAAGGACTTGGGAGACTTCTGGCAAGAGCTGCATTCTCCCAACCTCAGTAGAGTCTGTCCAGTTGCTTCGCTTTCCTTGGGGAAGCTCTAGCATTTCATTAATTCAAAATATTATTTCTTAATATAAGCTCCTAACATTTAAAAAATATTTGTAAATATATTCACTAATGGAAATGATTACTTATTGAATTCCTAAGAGACAAGAATTATTTACAGTTTTTTCTGGATAAACACAAGAGCTGGACTATATTAAGTGCTGTATACATTTTATACTGTTATTTTCTGTTACTCACAATTTTTCCAGGAAAAATAAAAGGGAGTTAACGTGCAACAGCCAACTTCTAATTGGTTTTGTCATTTGATTCAGTTTGGCCATCAACAATGATGTAAGACTTGGA
>VSMD01012039.1:0-94429 GCA_008750895.1 Mirza zaza | reverse complement strand
AATTAATTTCTTTCTATTTATAGTAGAGATGGGGTCTCGCTCTTGCTCAGGCTGGTCTCGAACTCCTGAGCTCAAATGATCCGCCCACCTCGGCCTCCCAGAGAGCTAGGATTACAGGCGTGAGCCACCGCGCCCGGCCAGGGAGAAATTTTTAAATATGTGCAAAGTCAATGTCTAATTAATGAAGTTTTGACCCTGTTTGCAGAGTGTGCTATGAGGTAGCGGTGTGGGTGTAATGATACAAGCCCTTACGAAGTTGCTTAAAATGTATGCTTGGAGGTGAGCTGCAGAAAGCAGAATGATGGGCTTGTGAAAAGTCACAAATCCTTGCCAACGGGTTATGAGACGTGTGGCATGAAGTTGTCATGTTGCATTTGGCAGGCTCAGCGTTGAGTCATTACCGCCCTGGTATTCTAGATATACCCACCAGGAGGTAGCCAAGACAGGAACATTCTGTGTAGACTGTGGTTCCCAAACACCATCTGTGGACCAGTGTCGAGTTGGTTCCTTCTGCAGAATCATCCAGGGAGCTTGTTAAGCAGATACACATCTTGGCCTCATTCCCCAAGTATTTGTAGCTTGGGATGAGGCCCAGAACTTTATGTTTTTAAAAACTCCCTTGGTGATTGTGCTGTACAGTTGGATTTGGTAGCCACTGATTTTGATTGCATGCCTAGGACAGTGAGCCTCCGAGTGCATTCCTGCACTCACCCACTTCCTCACACATCCAGCAAACCCGCGGTGAGTGTTTGTGGGAGGGCCTCGACACACATGCTTGTTTCCCAGAGTTAAGGCCTGTTCTTGCCTGCAAGAATTGTGAAATTCACTGGGGATATATAGGACACCACGGGGAGACAGTGGCGTGAGGGTGATGATGGGGACTCAGTTGGGGGTGCTGGATGCCACGTAGTAGGAGTGTTGCAGAGACAGAGGAGATGGGAGGGGACTTCCAAGGAGGCATGGGAGCCTTGCGTGGGCCCTTGGGGGTTCGGGTCGGGGAAGGACGGGAAGGCTTGCATGGTCAGGTCAGGGTGCTGAATGACAAGGTGGAAGAGAGGAGAAGCCAGGATCTAGAAGGACCTTATATTTCAAGCTGGGGAGCTGTCAGTTTATTCTGGACATAATGTATCCCAGACACATTTTCAGCAGGGGAGTGACTTGCTGGGATTCTCGTTACAGAGAGAGCATCCTGGCTTAGTGGGACCCAGAGGGAGGAGCTGATAGGTGGAGAGTGGACAGAGATGTACTTCTGAGGGTGACAGGGCCAGCATGCTGGGGAGTCCCAGTTCTGGGGTGCCTGCTCCACCATGAGGTGGGATGTCAGCCGTCTACCAGGAGAGGTGGCAGCAACGATGGCTAAGATGGCCGAGAGTCGGAATAGCCGTTCTGATGCCAGAAGGGAGGCGTGTGGATGGGCTGGGGAGCCCCGTAGACAGCCCAGCCGAGGCCGATGCCATGAATTTGTCCTGGCATCCCATTTGTATGATTGAGTGATTTTCATAAATAGTGCTCTGAATCTGAGTGCAGAAGTGGAAAAACCAGACGTTTGGATTTCTCCAGGATTGGCGCTTTGCCGAGCAGAAGGATCAAGAGTAATAAGGAAGTCGAGGTTCCTTGTGATGGGAAGTCCCTCTGTGGCTTGCTCTTGGCGAAGTGCATGTGCGGCCCGCGAGAAGGCGAAGCGTCCGTTCTGCTTGACCTTCTGAACAGTCTCAGATGGTGGTACTCTGAGTACTAAATTAGAAAAAGTCTAACTTAGAAAATCTACTGAATCTCAATTAGAAAAAAATGGTAGGTGAAGATTTGAATCTTGTTTTCAGACTAAGTCATCCCAAACTCACTTTTAAAGTTGTTTTACGAATAATTCCGATCTGAGTCTATTACTGTGAAGAATTATTGCCGAAGGACACTTGGTGCTCTTCTAGTCAAGAAAAATTGATCACCTAATTAAGCCTTTGTCAGATGTGACTCGCTGTGTATATAATGTTCCACCAGACAATGAAATACGTATAGCTGGGACTAGAATTGCACTAATTTGGGATAATTAGGAGGAAGACCTGTCTAAATAAGTGAAAGGTTTAAATTTTATAGAATGTTTAATGAAATGCAGTCTTATTACTTTCATGTCCTTAGGCCATCTAATGAATGGATAAATTATTTATAATTAGCATATCAATGGTTCCATATAAGAGATTATTTGAAAACAGGTTACTTTTTCTTTCTTTCGTCGTTGATACATTCCCCTGAAATCTTATTTACATCAGTTATTTGTGCTAACCAAAGGAAAGGTGACCTTTAACCTCACCCTAGTCCATAATCTCCAAACTCCAAACTGGTAGACTTCACATTAAAATGAAATTTTGTTACATGGGAGGAAAAAATAATTCTGCATCCTTAAAGACACACTGGGTCTTTTTCTTTCTTTTTAAAAAGAAATATGTGTTTCTACCACCTGTATGAGAACAGATGTGTTTTTAAAATTTAAGAGGAAATAATACATAAATATTAATTAAATCTTCAAGATAAATAAAATATTCAAGATAAATTAAAAAGTAAGAATCGAAACAATGAAGATAAAATATCAAGATAAAGTAAATAAATAATATAGATAAACAACAAATAAAACATCCAAGATAAACACTCCAAATGATAAATAAATACCCAAGAAGAAATAGATAATGTGTTGTTTTCCCCAAAGAATATTTTAGAATTTGTTACAGTAATTTTCTTCACTTATTAGATGCCAGTTCTATTCTTTCATTTAGCACAACAACCAATCCTGTGAGGTTGGTCCTATTATTATATCAATTCACTAATAAGGAATTCGTGGTTGAATGGCAGAGCTAGGATTCGAATCCAGATCTGGCAGGTTTTCTTAGCACAAACCTTTAGTACTCCATCCTCTAATTTAGAATCAGAGTAAAGCAAATGGTATTTTTTAACCAGATCTGTAAGAGAATTAGGAGATGGAAACTGGGCAAAGAGTAAAATATCAATGTACTGCTAACAGAAAGAAGAAAGTGTTAGTGCAAAAATGACAGCGTGCTGTGAGGATCAAAACAGTACATCATGATAAGTGTTATTTCTTCATTGACTCTGTTTTTCTAGGCAGTTATTGATTCTTTGCACACATGTAGACTTTTCAGTTGGTTTTCTGGAAGTAGAGCCAGTGCGGAGTAGTGGCTGGGGCCGGGTGTGGGAGAAGCCTGCCTGCGTTGGGTGCAGGCTATGCTCATAGCCAGCCTGCAGCCAGCCCTGTGCCTGGCCTGCCTGTGTCCTGTGTGTGACATCGGACAGCGACAGCACCTGCTTTGTGGGGTGGTTCTGAGGATTAAATACCTTCATATGTGTAAAAGCTTGAGGGTTGCAACTAGCACATAATTTGTATTCGGTAATGGTTAACAATTATCATTATTATTAATAAGCTTATAGTTTTGAGTTTAGCAATAAGAAGCTTTGGGTCTTATAAAAGGGGTCATTTATTTCTGAGAACATTTTTCTGTTTTTTTTTTTTTTTTAGAGGTAGAAAAGACTTAACAGCCAGGAATTACAATCCCCCCGACCTATAGGTGCAGTTTTATGTAGTGTATTTGAAATAGATCGGCTTTGCAGGATAGACATGGTACTTTTTGGGGTGCACGTGTTACTAATCTGGAAGTAGCAATTAGGACTCAATAGTCGTGAGGTTGCCAACTGATGTTTTTGATAGGAGGTAGGAGTGTGCATGTGTGCTGGTGTGACATCCTAATTAGTGCCTCGTTGTGCCCTTTCTGGGCTCTACATCTGTGAGGAGCCACCAGTCTGTTCTCCCATCTTCCTCGGGAGATAGCCTGCTTCGCATTTGCAGGTAAGCGAGCACGCCCCTCCCCAGGGCACAGGCTGCCCCCAAACCTGGCCGTGTGCCTCTCCGTGCTGTTGCCTGGTGGTCTTGCAGAGGCTGTGATAGGACCAGCATGGCAGTCGGGGCCCTCTGCAGAGAGGACAAAATCGCAGAATTGTTTCCAGACGAATAGAGGTTCTACAGAGCCACCGTGTGCTAAGTCAGTAGTTCTGTTTTGCATTGTTTGCTTTTTGGCTTTGTGGCAGCTTTTTTCCGACAGACTTGTTTCCAGTTCAGGTCATCTGTGTTACGTGCATTTCTGTCTTTTACCTGGGAGGAAGGGGAGCAGCCCTTATGGTGAGCATTTTGTACCTGGCGTTGCCTTCCTGTTCGTCTCTGCACCTTCCCCGGGCCGTCCACTCGATGCTTACAGCCCCAGTGGCTGCCTTTCCGCGTGGGAGGTAAACTCTTGGGATCAAAACATAACAAAATGAAAAAACACACATACACTTAAGGTGACTTCAGTGTCTGCAGGAGTTTGGGTTTTGTCCACTCAAGAGTCTTGAGAAATTTACAGCTATGTGGTGGTTGGAGAATGCTATGGAGAGAATAATGAAAGAGAGCCTTACTGTTTGAGGATTTATTAGAAATTCCAGTTATTAATGGGTGATCAAGAGGGAGGTGTTGGATAAGTGTGCAGTTTTGCTGAGGCACCCGTTTTAATCACGTGTGCAGGCGAGTGCTCCGTGCCTGGCACTCAGCCTGCGGCCGGGCGTGGCGCTGTGGGCTGTTCTCAGCAGGAGGGATTAAAAACTTGGCTTCTTTTTGGAAACGGTCCTGAAAAGAATACCAACCAGGCACTACTGCTGTGATAGGGATTAAGAGAAAATGGAGATGTCTGAGAAAGTCACAGTTCTTATCCATAGAGAAAGCAGCTTTGGATAAAAGTGTGAAGTACGAAGTTTGGGTCTGTGCTGGAACCCAGACCCAGAAAAGGAGGCTCCTGTCACCTGAGAATGTCTCAGATGAATGTATTTCACTCGCTTCTTAAGTTTTATACATTCTTTAAAGATAGAAGTAACTTAACATTTTTAGTTCTTGGGAAGATTGCATAATGAAATGTAGTCACAATTGGAAACGCGGAGGTTTGCCGACAAGTCTTGGGACCTTGGGTGTTGGTTACTGATGGCTCGTTTCTTTTGTGCAGCGTAAAAGATGAGACCGAAAGAGTGCAGAGCCGTACCCTGCATATCAAGTCCGTAGCTATCATGAAGTCAGATATTTTATTCTATTTTTTTATTCTGTTATGTTTGTCTTCCTTTGGAATAATCCAGCACGGATTTAATTGATGTTTTAGGAATTCAAGAAAAAGAATGGCTTATGTCTGGTGGGTTTGGGAGAAGTATGCATTTTCTCTTTATATGACATTAAGTGTCATATGTTGGGTCATTGCCACACTTGAGTGCAATCTTGGGACATAATTTATGTCAATAACCAATTGATTGTTGGGCATGTTTCAGGTATCTTAAGTGAGACTGAGAACGTGAGTGAATTTCTGGCCATAGATCACACTAGGTTCTTCTGAGCCTTTTGTAAACATTAAAACCAAATGAACAAAGAGACTCTTGCTAAGGATTCATAGCTCTCACTCTGCACCGGCACCCCCACACATAGCTAGAAAAAGACCGTTTAGCAGCCTCGTTTGCTGAAGGGCCGCTGCACGGATGAGCTCGCAGCTAAATGTATTTCTGAGACACAGCAGCCATCCTGTTGGTGTGGTCACTGCGCTGTGATTATTTTTGTACAGCTGAAAAATGTTACAACCATTATCCTAGCTGTATAACTTTCGTTTTTAAGAAGGAAATTAGTCTTCAATATTATGTTTGAAAGCTCGGTAGAATAATATGAAGCTGTATTTCTTTCCCCTTTTTTTGGAGGAAGGCGTCATATTTTTTGGATGCTATAAGTCAGTATTTATGAATAGCTTCAAAATCAGTTCAAATATTGATCCAGATATACAGCATTGTCTTTTTTTCTTGTGTGATATTTCCAGAATCATATGTAGCCTTCTATAGATGTTTTCAACTCACAACAACCGAGCACCATACCAATTATTTTTATTATTATTTTTGAGACAGAGTCTCGTTGTGTTGCCCAGGATAGAGTGCAGTGGCATCATCATAGCTCACAGCGACCTCAAATTCCTGGGCTCAAGTGATCCTCCTGCCTCAGCCTCCTGAGTAGCTGGGACTATGGGTGCATGCCACCATGTCCAGCTAATTTTTTCTGTTTTTAGTAGAGATGGGGGTCTCACTCTTGCTCAGGCTGGTCTCAAACTCTTGACCTCAAGCTGTCTTCTGGCCTCAGCCTCCCAGAGTGCTAGGATTACAGGTATGAGCCACTGCACCTGGCCCATACCAATTAGCGTAGAAATTTCTATTGAGGAATAATGAAAGTGACTCCATTAGTATCAAATATAGCCCTTAAAAATATTTATCAGCATCAAAAAAAATCTTTATTCGTATCAAAGTAACTCTTAAAAATATTCCTGTGGAAACAGTAGAGTTTGTTTTTGTTGAAATGATTGTACTAAACTCAAACCCTGGGTTGGTGAGTAACTTTTAATTTCTTAAAGATCTTCATTTATCATCTACTACAATATATTAATTTTGGAGTTACCTTATCTCTTCTGTTGATTTACTCAACCATATCTAGTGTCTATACGCAAGCAGTATACTAGGTGCCAGGTGTCTAGGGACAATGGGAGACACACATCTCCCATCCATGTAGGGTGTTCCCTGTGCTGGAAGGTAGTGTTGTGCAAGGTATGGAGAAGTTATAACTGAGTCCAGCGAGAGAGGTGAGTCGTGACCTTACAAACTGGAACACGTGGGCCAGTGGAAGGGGACACTGTTAATAATTACAGCAGAAGAACTGGCGTAAGCTGCATGTATCCCAGACAAACTGAGACATACAGTTATTCTACTCTCAGCGTTAAGGAATTTGCATGCTATTCAAAAGGCAATAAACAAGAGACCAGAGAAGGTTTTTAATCTAGAGAGAGGTGTAATGGAAACTTGCCTTTTGAAAGGCAGGGAGGGGTCGGCGAGGGCAAGAGGTGAGGTGTGGAGATCAGGTTAGGGCTGCTCCAGGGATCCAGGCATGAGAAGGTGACAGATGGGAGCAGAAGATGCCAGTAGAGAGGCAGAGCTGTGGGCAGAGCTGAGGGTCACTTAGGAGACCTGGCTGATGGCTAGCATGTCGCAGATGAGAGGAAGGAGGAGCAGAGGGTTCTGGGTGAGGGAGAGGTGCCAGCTGCCGAGATGGAAATGCACGAGGAGAGCTCCAGTTGGATGTGTTGAGTTTGAGGTATTTATGCAAATATACAAGTAGAGCTGTTTGATAGGCATTTTTTTCTTTATGTGTTAACCTGAAACTCAGCCTGCACAGACCAATGTTGTTACTTACGACTTTTAATACCTGTGAAGATCTTAAGCGCATAGATTTGCTGTGATTCACTCAAGGGCTCATGTCAATCCTGGATAATTAGTTACTGTTTTGAACCTTGTGAAAAGTAGCACGGCTCCGCCTCTTGAAGCAGTTTAAATTTGACTGTGGAACGGGGAGCCCAGCGTCCGACAAGAGCACTGTTTCCGGTCTCTCTGTCAGAACTGCGGGAGATGTGGGTGTTTCTGCAGCTTTAGAACCAAAGAAGTGTCCCACATGAGAGCTCCTTGCTTTGAACAATATTTATAGCCTCTTGCAGAACACTACTTCAGAATTACCTAGTATTTATAAAGCACTTAGTCTAAAGAGCTTGCCTATATTTTCCCACTTACCCTTAGAATATGCATATGAAGTTGGCAAGAGGCAGATTCGCATTCTAAATGACAATGAAAAATATACAAATCTGACATTGCTTTCTGAATGATTTATCAGCTAATATTTATATTAGCCAATGTTTATACTTTTAATGTACATCCATAGAAAAGTTTCTCCTTAAGCTCCTGGATAATTTCAGAGGCAGATTATCTGGTACATGTCCAATATTTATTTGTGTTTGTGAACAGATACAAACATCATGCCTTTCCCCAATGTATTTTAAATGATACCTATTGACTTTAAGTTTGTTACTGTAGATTTAGCCATAGACATAATTGGGAATGGCTTTTTAAAGCATGTCTAATTCTTATTGAAATAAAAATGTTTGCCTAAAAATCTATACCAAAAAAACAGGAAAGTTTTATGATCTAATACCTTGTGTCCAATATGTAAGTATTATTATACTAACAATTTCAGCTTTTGATGTGGTAGTTAAAATTGTAACATCCAATATTTGAAAGAGCATTTATTACTTATCTTCCCTCCTCCAAAAGGATTTGAGATGTCTTAGGGAGATACATAAACATAATTTGATTTAAAAATTGACTAAATGGAAAAAATGGACAAAGAGAATAAATTAATCTGAAGGTGGGGTAAGAATGAAGATGTGTTGGAAGATGTAAGAAATTCAAACCTGATTCTAAGCTATTTAAAGATTAAAATGTAAATATTATATTTAATTAAGCACTCTCAGGCCCTCTCTGCTGAATACCCTGCCTCACCTCCTTTCTATTAAATCACAAAAAGGAGAATATTCAAGCACCCTCATTAAGGTATATAGCCTTTAAAAATTTTTAGATAGTCTTGTCTTTATTTTGTCTTCCTTTTTATACAGTCTGTCTTTTATTCTTGTCTCTTTTCCTGACTTATCCAGTTATACAGCAATCAGTGACAATTAAAACAAACACGCAAAATCTTCTATTCAACAATTCCTTGATTTAGAGCAGCAGTTCTTGGCCCTCAACAAACCTCCTTTTCTTTTTTTTTAAACAACAGATAGTTTGGTAATGCTTCTTGCCTTCCCCTGAAATATAATCCGTTTGCGCACATAACTTCAAAGAATCTATATGTTCCCCAATTGTAAAATAAATGAGAAATAAGAAGAATGTAACTTTTAGTAAAATAAGGCGCGTTTTGCTGTGCGCATGCTCGGATAGGGCTGCGCGAGCACGTACGCAGACGGCGTCAGATGCGTCGGCGCCTATCAGCGGCGTCGGCGCCAGTGCGCGTGCGCGTGCGGGCGGCCCCAGCCGCGTTGCACGGGCGCCTTAAACACAGCAACCCACGTTGCCGTCGGTGACCCAGTTTTCTGAAATGAGAACTAACTCACGGCAGCGTTTCAAACAAAACAAAGTTTAGTTGTTCCGTGTCCAGTTGTAATCCTGGAAAATTCAGCTTTTATTAAAACTGGGCAGTTTTGTGTTTCCATGCAAAATGGAGTTCTAAGTGCAGATAATTACAAACAGACGTTTCCCGGCTTGGGTGTTGAGCAAGCATTGGAAAGCCCAGGCAGGACAGGAACACACCTTCTGGGGCTCTGCCTTGTGCATTGGGAGAGCCTGCGGCACCCCCGGGAACCTCAATACCAGTGGCACCTTCTCAAGCAACGCTGCCTTACAAATATCCAAAACCTCCCTGCTGGATACCACCCTGTTGACCAGAAGGAGAAGAAGGTGGAAAAAAAAGCAATTGGAAGTTCATATTTAGACCTGTCTTTCCCTTAGGCCTGGAGTGTCGCATTTTGGGGCTAACTCCTGGTAACTAAAAATCTTAGGTCCCCCAGCTGACTGAATGGACCCCCTCTTGGCCAAGGGGACCCCAGAAATACCCTAAAGCTGAGTTGCTGGCCATGAGAAGGGAGGTCAGACATGCCTCTTCATGCCCCCTTCCTTTCTTGGAGATACCCTCTGTATTAATAACTCATTAACAGCCTACGGCTATGCAATATGCACGACACAGCTTAAACCACACCTGCAGGTCATCAATTTACTTAATAGATCTCTTGACTCTGGGTATATGTTGGGGACTTGTCTCTGATTAACAGACTTCCTTATCTTAAAACATTCCAAGCTTTTAGGCAAAGCTTCATTTCTTTAACCAGTCACAAATCAAAGCATCTTTAAACCTACCTGTAACCAGTAATCCCCCGCTTGGAGATGTCCTGCCTTTTGGGGCCACACCAATGTACACCTTCCATGTATTGATTCATGACTCTACCTGTACTTCCTGTCTCTCTGAAATGTGTAAAACCAAACTGGAGCCCAACCACAGCAAGACCACTTGCTCAAGGCTTCTTGGGCATGGCTCTCCGGGCCATGGTTGCACATATTCGGCTTAGAATGAACTTCTGTAAATTATTTTACAGATTTTGCGTGCTTTTCCATTGGCAGTCCCTAGAGAATTAATTGTGAGTGTGAATAAGTCTTATCTCCTTGTTCCAGAAAAAGTGGAAGGGTATTTGAAGTGAGAGGGACACAGGTGAGGGTGGAGATTAGAGGTAGGGCACAGGGGCCGAGCAGTTGGTAGCCTGGGAAAGTTGAACCAGACTTTGAATTCTAGTCGTGTGTGCTTTGTAGCCCTGTCTGTAGCTGTATGATTTCGGAAAAATCCTTTTAAACTGTCTTGAAGTCTTACTTCATCTGTAGACACAAGTACCTAATCCTAATTTATAGGGTTATTGTGAGAATTAATGGGATAGTAATGTATTAAAGTACCTGACACTGTGCCTGCAACTAAAGGCTGTACTTAAAAACTGCTGGTCTCCTCTGCTTGCCTCTTCTTCTGTAGTTCAGATTTATGGTAATGGTGTTTGCATTTCAAAAGGGGGGATGTAAGTGTGATAATTAGGTGACATTTTTTTTATTCTAATTTTTAAAGTAGAACACCGATACACAGTACTTGATATATCCTGAAGCATCCTGAATTTTTGTTGAAATGAACCCTCTGTATTTCAAATTTGGATTTTATACTTCAGAACATTCCTTTGAGAAAAAAAAAAGGTTACTTTTTAAAATGACAAAGGAAATACTTTCCTGTAGGAACTTCAAACAATATACATGTATATAAATTTAAACCTGAAATCCTCACCACCCCTAATCTAACTACTAGTAGAATTAAAACTGAAGTACATCTGTACTCTTCCCCCAAGCCTTGGCAAGCGCTGTTTCTTCCTTCTGGAGTCCTGTTGCACTGTCCATGTGAAACCTTCCCTCTCCTCTGTCCTGAAAAACGGACCTAACTCTTCCGATTTTGCTAATTGCTTGAGCACAGCTTTTCTTCTTTGTAGGGCTGCGATTGATGGATATCACTTTATATTTCTCCTATAAGGTTTTGGCATATTTTCTCTCTCTGTTTTTCTTTTTTTTTCACTGCGTATCTTGAGTTTATTGAGTAAAGTGTCTTTTACTTTATTCCAAGATTTTACAATGCCTTTTTTTTTTATAACAAAGTTGCTTTAAATGGAAAAGATTGACCAAAACACTGAATTTTGCTTATACATGATTATTGATAGGCAGAATGGTGTCCGAAGACAATAAATGAAAAATCTAGATTTTAAGAGATTAAGAGCTTTTTTGATTACACGTACAAATAAGCTTATTTAAAGGAGAAGGGTAGGTACATGGAATTCTTTAATATTTAGAGTTGCTAGCCTGCTTATATTCTTAGAAGTATAACATGAACATATATGTGCTGCATGACAGATTGTCTTATTTCATAATCTCATGCATGTTATCTGTTGTAACCACTTCTGTGTCCTGCAAATGCTGTGTCACCTTATTTCCATTGTAATTAATGATTGAAAGGGAGTTTATAAGAATAGACAATTTTTAAAAACATTTAGAGTTGTAATTTGGTGGTCAGAGGATTGTTAGTTTTGCACATTATAAGCTTTCTTTGCAAAAGTGTTGTCTAACTCACTTTAACAAACTTTGAAATGGGCATAATAAGTACGGAGGGAAATAATTATGACAGTATCTTGGATTTACACATGCATCTATTTTTATGTACTCGGAGTGGTGGAGACATGTCTTTGATGTCCAGTTAAACCACCCTTGGGTAGTGCCTGTGGTGCTCTCCATTTCATTTGACAGACATTTACGGGACCTTTCCTTCCCTATGAGTCGCACACTGCCTAGAAGAAAGTTTAGTAACATGCAAGGAAAATTCAGAACACATTGCAACTATTTAATGTATGTGATGCTTCAGCTGAGATAGATAACCCGTCTTTTAAAAAATTATTAATCCAGAATTCTCTTAGTTAATTTCTGTTCCCCAATTTAGATACAGCTTTCTTGAAAGGCTATCATCAATTCTTTATCTGTCCTGATGGAGAGAATTTCCAATGGACAGAAGACTGTGTCTTATTTTATTTCCAACACTCAAGAAGCCATTTGACCTTCCTTTTATTGGATGAGGCCATGGCACTTGCTTAGGGATGTCAGCATTTGTTTCAGAGCTACTCAGAGTGGGGCAGGTGGATAGGTCCAGAAGGACATACATTAAAGAATTGAGAATAGGCATCTAAAAACTGATAGCAGTTTGACATTTCAGCAGCATGCAGGCATATGATTAGTGGACTTGTCTCATTGAGTTTAGGTGTGGTGTGAGCTGTAGAACAGTCATGCTCTGTTATAACATGCAATATATTTTTAAATTTTTTCTTTTCTTTTCTTTTTTTTTTTTTTGAGACAGGGTCTCACTCTATTTCCCATCATCATAACTCACTGCCCCCTCTAACTCCTGGTTGCAAGCAATCCTTCTGCCTCAGCCTCCTGAGTAGCTGGGACTATAGGCGCACACCACCATGCCCAGCTAGTTTTTCTGTTTTTTGTAGAGATGGGGTCTCACTGTGTTCCTCAGGCTGGTCACAACATGCAGTATTTTAAGATTAATTTCTGTTACTCAAAAATTTGGGAACCGTTGATTTCATCAATAGATGATGTAAACTTAACTCTAACTTTACAGAATAAATTGTTGAAACTAACTACTGGTGAAGGATTCAAGATGAATTTTGAAAATACAGTGTCTCTGGCTTTATTTTGAGTAAAAGTTAAAAAAAAATCCTGAGCTTGCTGAAATTGCTTTAAATAATTCTTCCATTCTCATTAACATTTCGTGAGACTGGTTTCTCTTCTGCAACTGTTATTAAAACAGAGCATCGAGGTATTTTATATACACATTGTCTTCTGAGAGTAGCATTGTCATCATCCAGTTTATATTAATAAATTAACAAGCAAGAAGCAAGCTCGTTTGTCACATTAAAAACTTTATTGATATACTTAGTTTGTTTAGCTTGTGTGTATAGGCATTTAATATGAGGAATACTATTTCTCCCATAAATTTTGTTTCATTACAATTACACAAAGACAAAAAATTATGAGTATAACAGCATTTCCCTAAAGTAATGGCCTATGAACATACTTTCCAGGAACAATGTGCAATATTTGTCTTTAATATTTCCTGTTTTATTTGCTCTGATTATATTTATTGAAATGTAATTTTATATCCGCTTATAATCAATGACAATTTGGAAAAAATGTGAGCTTGCTTTTATTTGTCATTTTATTTTTCTCTGACAATTCATTTTTATTATATTTTACAACAGTATCCTTTGCCATAGGTAGTTTGAGAAGCACTGGTATAATCAGTCCATCTGAAGTTGATGAAACAAGAAGCCATTGATTTATAAGCACATTTTATAAACATTCTTTCATATAGGAGCTTTTAGTGAATGTATGTGCCTTGTGGATTTTTCTGGGAAATATGTAGGGTGCCCACCATTTTTTTTCCTGTTATTTTTGAAGAAAGGTTGTTTATTTTCGTTGTTATTTTTTTCATCATTTTTTCTAAATAGAATCTATTTTATTCCTAAAGTTCTCTCTTTCAAATGCTATGGCTTCTGTGTGTTAACTTTGGTTTTCAAAATTCACCATTATTTTGGAGGCAACATTCTGCCTAATTTTAGGATGATTGTTTTGAAATGCATTTTAGAATTTTTTTCTAGCCTTGAACATGTAACATCAGTTGTTATATTGTACCATTTCTGATTTAAAATGTCCATCTTTTAGCAGGCTGCTAATTAAAATAAAAATTTTATGAAATAAAAAATTTTTTTCTTTAGGTGAATGATTTAAAAAAATGCAAGGCATGTAATAAAATTGATCAAAAGAGTCAGCTCCTTGGTATATGCTGAGTAGAAGACTTTTCAGATTTTGGACTTGTGAAAGCTATCAGTAATTAACCAGGTGATTTGGGTTTTTAAGTGATTAGTAAGAAACATGATCATTTTTGTGAATTGGACCCAAGTGGGGGTGGCATGTTAGTTTCTCAGGGCTGCTGTGACAAAGTATCATAAACTGGGTGGTTTACAACCACCAGAAATTTATTCTTTCATAGTTCTGAAGGCCAGAAGTTAAGGTGTTGGACCTAGGAGAGAGTCCTTCCCTCCACCTTCCAAATTCTGGTGGTCCCAGGTGTTCCTTAAAGCTTGTGGCGGCATCACTCCAACCTCTGCACCTGTCTTCACATGGCATTTTCCTCTGTGTCTTCTCCTCTTCTCTTCACTGGATTTAGGGCCCACTGGGTAGTCCAGGATGATCGTCTCATCTTGAGATCCTTCACTTAATCTCATCTGCCAAGACCCTTTCCCCAGTAAGCCACATTCACAGGTTGAGGGGTATAGGATTTAGATGGGGGCCACCAGTCAACGCACTGCAGATGGTGACAGATATTTTAGAATTGCTCTTTCTTGAGTATTATGCATAATGTACTCTGTCACTGGCGGGGCAGAGGCTGTGGTAAAGTGCGGAGTGTCAGTGTTGATGCAGACAGTCCTAGATCTACATTCAGTCTCTGGTGTTCTCCTAGCCCTGTGACCTGGGACATGTTTCTTAGTTTTTTTAACTGGAAAATTAAATCATGGTGAAGAGATGTCAAATTCTTAAAAATTCTGAACAGTGTGATAGATACATCAGGAGTGATCATAATTGCAGTATTTCCTTATTTGAAGGTGCACATAGTTATCATTTCTGAAATCAAAGTGCCCCTTGACATCAGTCACTGGTTCCCTGGCTTTGTTGATTCATAGTATCTTTCAAGCCCCAGTCATTTTTTTCATGGAATTACTAGGGCAAAAGAAATATCTAGTTGTTCTGTTTACTCATTAATGAGACCCAAGCAACTAAATAGATACTTATGTGCTGCCAGCTTAGTAACAAATTTGAAAAATATTTTATTCTCAAATAAGTCCATTTACTCAGGGGAGTTGTGCACTGCATACTAGGCACTCTGGGCACTGCAAAACTTCTTAGACCTGGGAATTACATGGAGAACAGCCACCCTTCTTTCCTGCTCCACACTGATTTTTGCACAATACTGCTTTTTATCACAGCACCAACCAAAAAACCAGCTTCACCAGATGTTGTCATCAAAAGGAATGTAGCGCAATCTATTAATAATTTGAAACTCTAAGATAACCTAGGTTGGTTGCATGATGACAGAGGTCAAGTATTTTTTTCTGACTTGGTTGTACTAAATTTACCCTCTAATCAGCAGTGTTTGTAAGCCTGACTTCTTTTAAAAATTTCTTAGTCCTGGCCTGGCGGCTACGCTTGTAATCCCAGCAATTTAGGAGGCTGAGGCGGGAAGATTGCTTGAGTTCAAGGCTGCAGTGAGCTGTGATTGCTGCACTTCAGCCTGGGCAACAGAGCAAGACTCTGTCTCCAAACAAACAAACAAAAATTTTTCTAGTACTCATTGGACTAAATATTTTATACATTATATTTAAGTATAAACCTGTGGCTCTTTATAAATTTCCAAACTCAATTATTTTAATGTTTAAAACTTTTATTTTACAATTCCTATTGCATAAAATAATTGTGCAATAAATACTTGTTGATAAATAAAACATTCAGATGACACAAAGTTTGCCGTGTATTTTTGATCTGTTATGGCTAACCAACCACTTTTTATGAAATAAGCTTAGATCTACCTTCTTTTACATAGGCTAGAGATAAGGGTGATGATTAGTAAAAAAAAATAGGTAATCTTTAGTTTATCTTTTCATGTACCAAATTAGTCTACAAACTGAGTAGACTGAATTATGGATTCCATTGTGCTGATGGAGTCTGACTAATAGGTATTTGTTCATCATAATCATTTGTACTCATTCTTCTGGTTCTTCTCCTACTCTTCAGTTCTTTCATTCATTCAAAAAATATTTCTAGTATTTGTGCATGGGTTGGGAGGTGTAGATACCTACTAAGTATACTGGGTATATGGTGATAAGCAAGGTGGATATCACATTATGTGCTCAAATACTTAGCACAGTGCCTGGCACATAGTAAGTCATTAGCAAATGGCAGATGGAATTAGTGCTAATATTATTAAGTTTATGTGTTGTGCATTAAAAACCGCCACTGGAAGAAACACAGAGATGAAATGTAAATGAATTGATTGTGAATTTTTTATTGTACATATTGGTTAGAGAGAGAATGCAAGATTTCTCTATGACGAGACAATAATGGTTCTCCTGTTGACATTTGTCACGTCAACATGCCTGGCAACCTACTATTGCTCTTCAGCTGTTAGATTCCACATGTGTTGAAGGGTCTGTCCTCAACCCATTAAAAAATACAGATGGTCCTCAGGGGTATTTAATACATCAAAGGCGTTTAAAACCCTCAAGGATTAGTAAGTAATTAGCCTTCATGCCTAATGTGTAAACAGCAGAGGCATCTTTGATTTTGGCTCATTCAATGCAATTTTAATGTTAACAGCTCTGAGATCTGTAGCCAACAGTTAAATAAACTTTGACACTGAGAGCAGACATGTCAACAAAGGTACAATCCAATTTACTATTGATTGATCAACCAGCTCATTTCCTTTTAGTTTAGACATTTGTAAAACAGTTATCTTATACATTTGTACTATACATACATGCAAAGCTTTTTGTTTTTAATAAACAACAAAACAAAAATTTTGAAAAACCCACATCATTGTAGAATATTTATGACTCGCCCCATGGAACCAGACTTCTAGTTGTTAGATCTGGGCTCCGTCAGTACTGACGGATCGCTGAGAATCTTCTGATTCTTCTGAGCTCGTATCTATGAGATACTTATACTTCCCCCTTTCATTTTTATAACCTTTGTACACAAACATGTTGTCCTCCAGCTCCCCTTCAATTATATCTTCCCTTCCTTAAAAAAAAGTCATTCCATATTGCATAATTTACATAGTTTTTAGGCACTCCCGAAAGAGATAAAAGAGCTCTGATTGGTAAAATGTGGGCTAACTACTGTTTCAGTTTCACAAAACACATGGCAGTCAGGACCTTTGTTGAACTGAAAAGCCAGAAGATATAGGAGAACACAGAGATCACATTTATAAAGATTTTTTTTTTTTGTCATGTGGTTTTAAAACACCTCTTTTTTAATGGTTTGAAATCAATTCTTATGGCCCTGAAATAAGAAGTCTTTATTACCATTGTCATTAAATAGGTTCATTTTATAAAGAAAAAGGCCTTTGTTTCTGTGTTGCTGTGGAAGCATTGCTTATCAGTTCATCTTATAGCTGGAACTTTGAATTCCAATTCTGGCAGTGGTGAGTTTCAATTTTACTAGAATGTGTGAATCTGGGATGCAGTCAACTTTCAGAGTGGCAGTACAAAAGAAACAGATTCCAAATTTAGTAAGATTTATTAAGCCAGATGAGAGTTTAGGTGGGAGGAGAACCCTGATCTTTCATCATTAAATGTATTTGATCTTTTAACTTGCATTGGTTGTAGGTATAGGATATTATGGGACAATGACCCTGTGTTTGCATACTTGACAATCCTCTTCATGAGCAGGACCAGTCGCTGGTTGTTCAGTTGATTAACTCAGCTAAAGCAGGGAAACATTTTTCAAAAATCTAAAACATTTTATCTGAAAACACCTTTCTTATGTAGAACCAAGGACTCTTCTTTGTGTATAAGTTTGTATAGTTTTTCTTAACTAAATTATACCTATTATATATCATCTATGATTTCCAGTTTAGTTTCTATAAAGAGGGATGAAAATAAGTAATTTATTAAAGCTGAGTGATAGGTACCTGGGGGTTTAAGATACTATGGTGCCAACTTTTGAATGTATTTGAGATTTTCCATGATAAAAATATTTAAAAAATAAAAATATAAATAAATAAAGTGGCCAAGAATTTAAAACATATGACGAGAACTAGAAATGAACAATCATTTTTGAGTTTTATGATTTTTAAAAAATCTAACCAGGGACACCACCCCTCTGTAGCTACTAGTGAACATTATGCTGAATGTGATGGATTCAAAGGTGTCCCATGCAGAAGACAGACATGTAAATCTAAAAAAATAAATTACATTTTCATAAATGTTGTGAATGTATATATAGAGAGGAGAGAACTAATTCTTCCTAGGAAGTTGGGGAAAATTCACAAAGCAAATCAGGATAAAATAGTAGTTACATATCAGTTCATCAAAGTGACTTCTTTCATAAAAATTTTATTTATTTATTTATTTCAGCATATTAGAAGGGTACAAATGTTTAGGTTACATATATTGCCTTTGCCCCACCCAAGTCAGAGCTTCAAGCATGTCCATTTCCCAGATAGTGCACACCACACCTGTAAGGTGTGAATATACCCATCCCCTCCTATCCCCTCCGACCTGCGCACACCCCATGAATATTACTACTATATGTGCATGTAAATGTTGATCAGTTAATACCAATTTGATGGTGAGTACATGTGGTGCTTGTTTTTCCATTCTTGTGATACTTCACTGAGAATGGGCTCCAGCTCTATGCAGGATAATACAAGAGGTGTTAGATCATCATTGTTTTTTTGTGGCTGAGTAGAACTCCATGGTATCCATATACCACATTTTATTAATCCACTCATGTACTGATGGGCACTTGGGTTGTTTCCATATCTTTGCAATTGTGAATTGTGCTGCTATAAACATTCTAGTGCAGATGTCTTTTTTATAGACTGTCTTTTGTTCCTTTGGGTAGATGCCCAGTAATGGGACTGCTGGATCAAATGGTAGTTCTACTTTTAGCTCTTCAAGGTATCTCCATATTACTTTCCACAGAGGTTGTACTAGTTTGCAGTCCCACCAGCAGTGTATGAGTGTTCCTATCTCTCTATATCCATGCCAACATTTATAGTTTTGGGACTTTTTTATACAAGCCATTCTCATGGGAGTTAGGTGATATCTCATTGTGGTTTTGATTTGTATTTCCCTGATGATAAGAGATGTTGATCACTTTTTGATATGTTTGTTGGCCATTAGTCTGTCTTCTTTTGAAAAGTTTCTGTTTATATTCTTTGATCCTCTCAAAAGATGCAGAAAAAGCATTCAACAAAATTTAACACTCTTTTATGATAAGAACACTTAACAAAATAGGCATAGACAGGACTTACCTAAAAATAATAAAAGCCATATATGACAAACCCACAGCTGACATCATACTGAATGGGGAAAAATCGAAAGCATTCCCACTTAGAAGGGGAACCAGACAAGTTTGCCCTCTGTCACCACTTCTATTCAACATGGTGCTGGAAGTCCTAGCCAGAGAAATCAGACAAGAGAAGGAAATCAAGGACATCGAAATGGGAGTAGAAGAGGTCAAACTATCGCTCTTTGCTGATGATATGATCTTATATCTAGAAAACCCCAAAGATCCTGCCATGAGACTACTGGAATCAATAAACAAGTACAGCAAAGTCTCAGGTTACAAAATCAGTGTACAGAAATCAGTAGCATTCCTGTATGCCAACAACAGTCAAATCGAGAACCAAATCAATGACTGAATGGCCTTCACAATAGCAACAAAGAAAATAAAATACCTAGGAATATGTTTAACTAAGGAGGTGAAAGACTTCTACAGGGAGAACTATGAAACACTGAGGAAGGAAATAGCAGAGGATGTGAACAGGTAGAAAACTGTACCATCCTCATGGGTCAGCAGAATGAACATTGTTAAAATGTCTCTACTACCCGAAGTGATCTACAGATTCAGTGTAATCCCCATTAAGGTATCAACATCATTTTGCACAGATTTAGAAGAAATAATTCTATGCTTCGTGTGGAACCAGAGAAGATCCCATATAGTAAAAGCAATCTTAAGCAAAAAGAGCAAATTGGGAGGCATCAATTTACAAAACTTTAAGCTATACTACAAGGCCATAGTAACTAAAACAGCATGATATTGGCACAAGAACAGAGACATTGACCAATGGAGCAGAACTGAGAAACCAGATATAAAACCATCCTCATACAGCCATCTAATCTTTGACAAAGCAGACAAAAACATACACTGGGGAAAAGAATCCTTATTCAATAAATGGTGCTGGGAAAATTGGATAGCCACATGTAGAAGACTGAAACAGGATCCGCACCTCTCACCTCTCACAAAAATCAACTCATGGTGAATAAGAGACTTATACCTAAGGCATGAAACTATAAGAATTGTAGTAGAAAATGTTGGAAAAACTCTTCTAGACATTGGCCTAAGGAAAGAATTTATGAAGAAGACCCCAAAGGCAATTGCAGCAACAACAAATATAAATAAATGGGACCTGATCAAATTATAAAACTTATTCACAGCCAAGGAAACTATCACGAGAGCAAACAGACAACCTACAGAATGGGAGAAAATATTCACATGCTACACATCCGATAAAGGGCTGATGACTAGAGTCTATATGGAACTCAGGAAAACCAGCAAGAAAAAAATCAAACAACCCCTTTAAAAAGTGGGCAAAGTGACTTTTTGACTACCGATTGATTAGAATGATTTGTTTAATGGGCTTTATAACAGTAAGTGGTTTTGTCCTTTAGGTTTTATAGATTATTTCCAAGTTCAAGTTGCATCTGTATTTTGAGCCAATGTTAGTTGTGCTGAAGTTGGTTTGGATGGGCGCGAGTTGCTATGAATGCCTGTAGGTCTGCATTTAAAAACAGAACCTAGGCCGGGCATGGTGGCTCAAGCCTGTAATCCTAGCACTCTGGGAGGCCGAGGTGGGTGGATCGTTTGAGCTCAGGAGTTCGAGACCAGCCTGAGCAAGAGTGAGACCCCATCTCTACTATAAATAGAAAGAAATTAATTGGCCAACTAAAAAATATATATAGAAAAAATTAGCCGGGCATGGTGGCACATGCCTGTAGTCCCAGCTACTCGGGAGGCTGAGGCAGCAGGATTGCTTGAGCCCAGGAGTTTGAGGTTGCTGTGAGCTAGGCTGACGCCACGGCACTCACTCTAGCCTGAGCAATAAAGTGAAACTCTGTCTCAAAAAAAAAAAAACAAAAAAACAAAAAAAACAGAACCTATAGCATTTCTCCAGAGAAAAAGTTTTGAAAGTTTGAAAACAAGGTTCCGTTTTCTTGGGGGATTATGAATGTTGCAAAGGGTTGAGGAAATCCATTTAGCATAGTACAGCAAAGTTGTTTTACATCCCTGAAATCAAAGCACAACACCATTTGAGTGAGGGCTAAAGGACACTGGTAATTTAGGTTCTGACTAAGACTTTCGGAAATGCTGTCTTGTCCTCATTCCGTGTGTTTCTTTTATCTTCAGTTTGTTTTGCTGGGGTGCATCATTTCCTCTCTCCTTGCTAAGAACTGTAGTCATCTTCTCCTCCTCTAGAATATATTTCTTTAAGCTCTTTTAAAAACTTCAGTCATGAAATGCTTAATGGTGTAAATCTGAAAAAAACCATTTAGAATGTAGTGCACAGCTCCCTTAGGACTACAGTTTTTTAAATGGAACAATTTAAAATATTTTCTATGTAAATGGGTACTCAGGGTAAATGATTTTGGAAAGAAAGCAGTAATGTTTCCTACGTATAGCTGGTTTGGTTCTAAAACAAATAAATACAAATACTGGCTGAATTCAAGGTAGCAAACACTTTTTCATTGTTTCAGATGACCTCTCTGTCTTACATAAAATAACAGTAAAGCATAGTGCTTAAAATCGTGGGTTTTCGAGTCAGGCTGACTTGATTCCAAGTTCTGAGTTTATTTGTTGTGTGACGTTGGGTAATTTACATGTCTTTTTTTAGCCTCGACCTCCTCATTTGTAAAATGGCTACTGTGATAATAACCGCTTCAGAGATGAAGATTAAGTGAGATTACGTATGCGAAAAGTGCCAAGCACACAGCAAGAACTTAATAAAAGTACCGTCGTCCCTAGGCATCCAGGAGGAGGTTGGTTCCAGGAATTGCATGGATACCAAAATTGGAGGCCCTTCTCTATCTGTGGGTTCTGCAACTGTGGACTCCACCAACCATGGATGGAAAATATTTGGAAAGCAATTGAGCTTAAGCCCATTATCCAAAGCGAGGTGACACAAGATCAGAAAAATGGGCTCCACATGTACTCGCCATCACATTGGTACTGACTGATTATCAGTATGGTGCTCAAAGGGTGGTGGTGTTCACCAGAGATTTGGGGAGGTGGGGAGATAGACCCACATCTGAGGGATGCAGTGAACAGTGTGGAGGGGAAGGGGATACCTCTAACCTTTGCTAAGTAAAGGCAAAGTTATAAAATCTAACCAAAATGTTATATATATATATATATATATAAGCATTTATCGGGTGTTGGGCAGGTGGGGGGGAGGGGATGGGTTTATGTATACATTATAAGTACATTGTGCATTGTCGGGGGCCTGGACACGCTTGAAGTTCTGACTTGAGGGGGGAGGGAAGGTAATAGCAATGTATGTAACCTTAACATTTGTACCCCCCTATTACGCTGAAATAAAAAAATTTGCATCTATACCAGACATGTACAGACTTTTTTCCTTGTCATGATCCCCTAAACAATGTAGTACAACTATTTACATAGCATTTACATTGCATTTGGTATTATGCATAATCTGGAGATGATTTAAAGTGTACAGGAGGATGTGAACAGGTTATATGGAAATACGACACCATTTTATGTCAGAGACTTGAGCATCCCTGGATTTTGGTCCTGGAACCAACCCCAATCAGATAGTGAGGGTTGACTGTATTTGCATATGAACTCCGCACATCCTCCTGTAAACTTTAAATCGTCTTTAGATATCCTTAAAATACCTAGTACAATGTAAATGCTATGTAACTAGTTGTTATACTGTATTTTAAAAATTTGTATTATTTTTTATTGTTGTATTGTTATTTTTTTACTGTTTGGGTTTTTTCCCCAATATTTGCAATCCATGGTTGGTTGGGTCTGCAGATGTAGTACCCGCAGATTCGGAGGGCTGACTGTAGTCCTTGGCATTTACTGGTTTATTAGGTGTGTAGTTTGGGGGTCGGAGCTGTCTTTTGCTTCTCATACGATACACGTCCCAAAATACGCACCGTTGTGTCGACTCTCTGGTTATACACAGACCTCCACTCTTCTACTAGTTGTATACGTTATTCAGTTTCTTTTTGTGCTTCTATTTCTCAGTCTGTATGAAGTGAATTATAATAGTACTAGCCCGTCGGCTTGTTGGGAAAATTAAGTAATGGTTGCCTTATGGATCAGTACTCAATAAATATTCGTTTTGTTTTTTTGTTGTGCTTTTTTTTCTCTGCTTAGAAACATTCCCCTCCCTCCTTCCTGAGGACTCCTTCCTGTCACCTTTCTGTTGTGTCTGTCAGGGTTCTCCTATCACAGTCATAACTTTCGTTCCCCCTCTGTGTCCTGGTACAGTTTCGCAGACACCGACATTATTGCACTTGGCGTATCGTATTATAAATTGACTTTTGACTTGAATCGGTGCTATCCTAAGTTGTTATCACAAGGCTTCATTCTTGCAAACTTATGGTTAAGGGTAAGTAGAGAGAGATGCTTGACAAGGATGTGAAGCCTCATTTCCTTTCGAAAAGGAGAAGCCAACAGATAGACTGTTTTTAGGTTGCACGTTTATGCTTTGCCCTTGAACTGATATGTAGCACTTCAGAATTGGCAGGTGGGACGTTTCCCAATTCAGCTTCACATGACTGTTAGTTCAGCACATGGTTTGGGCAATAATCTCTAGGGAGGGGTCCAGGTGCTCCTGGGGCTGTGGCTCTGACTGTGTAGCCTCTGGACAAGCTGTTAGCTTATCAACGCTTTATTTTTGAAATTGCAGCAATGAGACCTAACTTACTGTGTTACCGTTATGATTACATGAGAGAATGTGTTAAGTTCTCTCACGGAACTTAATGAGAACTTAAAGTTCTCTCATGGTACTGTCCCTGGAACTTAGATGGTGCTCAGTAAATCTTGCATCTTTTCTTCTCCTTGCCCCTAATTTATCCATTGCTGAAACAAAGATGCTGAGTTTTATCTTAGAGATCATAAGAAAAGTAATAAGTGATATCCACTAAAGTTCCATGCAGCAGTGGCATTGTATTAGTTTTGATCGTTGTTTTGAGTGTTCTTATAGAGAAATTGAAGTTATTGGTATCAGAGTTGGGGCGAAACAGTGTTCATAGCTCCCAATCAGACCCAGAGATCAAGCGTGAAAGAAAGAGGAAGAAACTTAAAGTAGAAGGAGAGAAGGAGATACCAGAGGTAATTGCAAATCATAAAATCTCAGGAGGCAAATTGCTAAACAAATATTCACATAGGCAAATTTTCAAGCAAACACAATATTAATTTTCCAAACATGGAAATTCAAAGGTTATCATTTTCCTTCTGTTGTTCTTGATCCTTAAATTTTAAGAAACTGCCATTACAGTCCTCATATTTTAGATATGTGATTTGCTGTACTTTCTTAATTTTAATACCAATATATTTTAGATTCATAAGATATTTTTATATTTTTTAATCATATTTTTTATCGAGCACTTGGTTTCAAGCTGGCGGTCTCATACCTGTAGAAGTTTAGCCAAATCATTCTTTAAATTTTGTGCTTTCACGAGGATGGAGATGTTCCATTCCTTTCAGCATTTATGTCTCACCTCTAGCTGGGTTACCTCTCCCCACTTTCTCTCATAGGGTCCCTCTGAGGTTTAAGGTCTCCTCCTTACAGTTAACACCTGGAATTAAAAGTCATAAAGTTTTTATTTTAGCCGTGCTCTTCTCACCATTGTATAGCATTTTTATTATATTTGATTAATGTGCTACCTGCATTATACTCTTACTAGATTACATTGCTATTTCAGAGAAGGGGCAGCTAAAGCTGAAACATTTTTCGGTTTTTATTTCTCCAGGTAGATTAAGACACTTAGTTCGTTCATTCCTTCATTCAGCACGTGGTCTTGGCGGCTTATTGTGAGCCTGGCAATGTCTAGGTGTGGGATTATTTGAGGATATGTGTACTCCGATGAGCAGACTTGAAAGGGCCCCAGTTTAGTGGGGGGGAGAGAGAGAGAGAGAGAGAGAATCAAACACGAGGAAAAGGAAACACTAGGCTGTTGGGAAGTTCGGAAGAAGGGCTCATGGCCTGGGCAGGACACTCCGGGGCGAGCAGTGTGAAGACTACAGATGGGCAGCAGAAAGCAGCGGGGAGCCCAGGGTGGCTGGAGCGCCTGGGGAGGTCTTGGAAGGCAGGATGCAGAGAAGACTCCAGTGCCCCAAGAAGCCACTGGGAGGCCTCACTGGGGAAGTGGCTGTGCGTGGCGGAGATGGGTGGCATGGAGCGGGCGGTGAGGCACGCCGCGGTGCATGAGACATGGGCCCCTGAGGAAGCGACAGTGTGCTGGGGGCTCCCGCCCAGGAAAGGGGCAGCCGCGTGTGGCCGAGCAGCCTGCAGAAAGCCTCCTGGGGGCCCATGTCAGGAGCTCAGAGCTGGGTGGGAGGCGGGTGGGCTGGGAGGAGGGAACTCCTGCCGAGAGGTGCAGTTAGATAGAGATGTTCGCTGGGGTCTGAGCAGAAAGATCCAGCACCCACTGCCCAGGTGAAAAAGCTGATAGTTTCATAAGAAGGGTAAGGGGGGATCTCCTCGCGGGTGGCACCAGTTGAGGCACTTTAGGAACTCGTTCCTCCTGCAGGAAGGATTCGGGGTGACAGCAGCGGGAAGGGGAGCCAGACTGGGGGAAGGAAGTCGCTGTAGCTGCCTCTTCACAGCTGTTTTCCATCCATGATTTAGAGGAAACTGTCTCTTATCCAGTGTTTAATAGATGAGTGACTGTCTTTACTGTCCATCGCTTCCCCTGTAACCCTTTGTAGTTTTCACACATTAAAGCAGTTTTGTTTTCTGTGAGATAAACAGCATTGGACTTCCAGACTGTCTCTCTCACAAAACTCCAGTACAGAAGGAATGTATTTATGAGTTTTCTCAAAAGGCAAGAGAAGCAAGTGAATGTGCAACAATCCAAGTCATGCATATTTCAGAACAGGAACGCGGCTGCAGAACCCACATACTACTTTTTTAAAAGAGGTGCTCTAAAAGAGGTCTTACGATGTAGATTTTTTTTTTAATTTGTATAATTTTAGCAGGTACCAGTGCAGTTTTGACACATGTATGTATTGCATTGTGGTGAAGTCTGGGCTTTGGTGAAACTGCCACCCAAATAATGTACATTGTCCCCATTGAGGAATTTCTCATCACTCACTTCCTCCCACCCTCCCACCCTTCCGAGTCTCCAGTGTCTGTTATTCCACACTCTATGTCCATGAGTACACGCTGTTTAGCTTCCAATTACAAGTGAGAACATGCAGCATTTGATTTTCTGTTTCTGAGTTGTTTCACTGAAGATAATGACTTCCAGTTCCATCCATGTTGCTGCAAAAGACATGATTTTGTTCTTTTTTTCTGGCCGAGTAGTATTTTATGGTGTATATATACCACCTTTTCTCTACCCAGTCATTCGCTGATGGACACTTGGGTTGATTCCATCTATTGGCTGTTGCAAATAGTGCTTTAATAAATATATGAGTGCAGGTATCTGATTGATACAGACTGTTATATATACTGTTAAAACCGTAACACATCTCATTTCACAAATTAGCCAGGATTCATAGTGTTCTTCTTTTCTTTTTGAGACAGAGTCTCGCTTTGTTGCCCAGGCTAGAGTGAGTGCCGTGGCATCAGCCTAGCTCACAGCAACCTCAAACTCCTGGGCTCAAGGGATCCTTCTGCCTCAGCCTCCCAAGTAGCTGGGACTACAGGCATGCGCCACCATGCCCAGCTAATTTTTTCTATATATATATTAGTTGGCCAATTAATTTCATTTTATTTATAGTAGAGACAGGGGTCTCACTCTTGCTCAGGCTGGTTTTGAACTCCTGACCTCGAACAATCCACCCGCCTCGGCCTCCCAGAGTGCTAGGATTACAGGCGTGAACTACTGCGCCCGGCCCATAGTGTTCTTCTAAAGAAAAGAGTAAAGAATCTATTACTGAGTTTACTTCTGTTCTAAAACTTTATTGCAGCTTTTTCTTGATTCTGAATTATTTGAAATCAATGATCTGATCACTTTCAAAAGTATATATAGATCTCACCAATGTATATTAGATTCCTTTTCACAAGAGTAATTTAGTTAGGGGAGTTTTCTATTAAGTAATATTTCCTCTGTAAAAATTTGACCACTTTAAACATTGTCAGAATAATTAGGGTAAACCAAAAAGGAATTTAAACAGCTGTGAGATAGGAGGAGCAGAATCACAGCTTCTTCATCTTGACACTCTTGAAACCTATGATGGTGGCTCCCAGGATGTTTATGGAGCAGCAAGCAACTTTATGACACGTGGGCCTCTTGGAAAAAAAAAGAGGTCCATGCCAAATTAGTTTGGGAAATGCTGGATTAAACAAAATTAAACCATTTTCTTCACTGTAGGACTGCTTAGAGTCTTAAATTTGCAAATGAGAGTGGGGATTCTCCCAAAGCAGGTATGAAACATAGTATTTCCCAGACTGATTTGACCACAAAACTTTATTTTTTAAAGAAGCATTTTCTGGGACGAGTGTTTTTTTTTTTGTTCACTTTAGAAATGCTAGTTCTCATGCAAGGTGGGCTGGTGGTGATGGGAAGTGGGGTACTGGGAGCGTATCTCCTAGCCCCTACCCTGTTGCTCCTTCGTGACTCTGCATTGTGTGGCCTGCTCTTTGCCACCTTCTCCCCCCCTCCCTGGAGGCCCTGGAGGGCAATGGCTGTCTCTTGTTCACGTTGTACCTCTGTGGCCAGCCTGGGGCCCTACTCAACTTAGATTGAGCATTTTTTCCGTGCCACCTGCTATTATGAGGTATGTATTATTATCATGCCCATTTTACAGATGTGGAAACTAAGACACTGGGAAGTTAAAGAGTTGCCCCAAGTCCTACAGCTAGTGTGTGAGGGAGCCAGAAGGGTGGTTCTCATCAAGGTTTGCTAAGTGAATGACTGAAATTTGTTGTACTCTTGCATAGCTAGGATTCTAGACCTCTTATTTTCATAAGAGGTATTTAAAAGTAGTTTCATGTTGACAGATAGCTCCCTTTGTACCCATTATGGCAGGCGTCCTCAAACTACGGCCCAAGGGCCACATGCCGCCCGCCTAGGACATTTATCCGGCCTGCTGGGTATTTTTGCTGCCGCCGCCTGTCCTGCTTAGCAGCTGACTCGTCCCGGGCCCACAGTGCGCACTCTCCAACGGTCTGAGGGACAGTGAACTGGCCCCCTGTTTAAAAAGTTTGAGGACCCCTGCATTAAGGTAAACTTCATGGTAGCTCTGGCTAAAAAACTAATTTCCATGATTAATGTTTGTTTATTTTTTAATAACATGAGAAAGATAGAAACTGAACGGACTTTCACCACGGCACTGTGGAGTGCTTGTGCAGTGCAGGGCCCATGGGGGACTCGATAAAGGTCTGACTAGTGGACCCAAGCCTGTGCTTTTGTTTTGTTTTAATAATTTTCACTTTCATAAAGTTAATTATGTACCTAGTTTAAGAAGTCAAATAATGCAACTATTATTGTAAATACACTCAACATACAACACACACACACCCCTATTAAGTATAAGGAAGACACCAGTCACCTGACACCCCACCCCACCCCACCCCAATTGCTGATTTCCACTCCCCAGAGGCTTTTCCTTTTAACTCTTTGAGTTGTTTCTTTGGTATTTATCTGATTTCTTAATCATGTGCTTGTAATGCTTTATCTTGATGTTACTTTGAGATTCTGTCATTTGTCTTTCTACAAGGGGAAATGAAATTTAGCTTCCTTAGACATTAACTTCCCTTCCCTCTGTCTTCCTAGTGTAGTTATGTGAGAATTTAAAGCCAAATCAATAATCAATGTTCATACTGTGATGACTATGGAATTTTTTTTTTTTTTTGAGACAGAGTCTCGCTTTGTTGCCCAGGCTAGAGTGAGTGCCGTGGCGTCAGCCTAGCTCACAGCAACCTCAAACTCCTGGGCTCAAGCGATCCTCAGCCTCAGCCTCCCAAGTAGCTGGGACTACAGGCATGTGCCACCATGCCCAGCTAATTTTTTCTATATATATTAGTTGGCCAATTAATTTCTTTCTACTTATAGTAGAGACGGGGTCTTGCTCTTGCTCAGGCTGGTTTTGAACTCCTGACCTCGAGCAATCCGCCCGCCTCGGCCTCCCAGAGTGCTAGGATTATAGATGTGAGCCACCGTGCCTTGCCAGACTATGGAATTTTTATTCTTTGAGGGACCAAGTATTGCACTATGAAGATACTTACTTTCCTTTTTTGCCTAGGATTGGTGATTGCCTTTTTTTTTAATTGCATAGTTTTTAAAAAATACGTCTTTAATTTTCTCCTCAATGCTCCATCATATGTGCCAGATACCTACCAGTATTTTTTTTCCCTGAATGCTTTAGTATCTCAAGTAATCTGTCCGTTTTCCTCCTTTCTTGGAGACTTTCCTTGTCTGCTCTGATCTGGATTAACTGCTTTTTAGGCTGGCTGTTATCTGAGAGTTTTCTTCTCACTACCCCTGTGTTGGATTCACTGTTTTCTAGGCCATGTCTTCCTGCTCTTTGGTTTACTTCTTTATTTTGCTGGGCACCCGTCTCTAGTAGCTTCCTGGGAATATTATTTTTAGGGATTTGGGAGAGAGTCCTCCTGCTCTGTGCTTTGTCTCTACTTTAAAGTTCCTTTTCTAGTTTTTGTTGTGTTTTGATCTATAGAGGCACTAACGTGCTGTTTGGAAGTTCTGTGGGAGGTGGGGCTTAACCCCTGTTGGACCTTCCTGCAGAGTGATCTGCCGAGGGTATCTCGGGTCCTTCCTCTTGGAGCAGTCGGTTTCCCCAGAAGAGTCTACCAGTCTCCACTGCACCAGCGTTCTAGAAGAGGAGCAAGGTGGGCGATTTTTCGCATAATCCCATTTCATTCTGTACCTGATTTCCCCCTCAGCTATACTTTGTGTCCTGAAGTTAACACCCTGTCTGGTTGAACCTCTCCAGAATGTAAAATTTCTGTCATTTGCCTAAGTTAATAAGTAGCTGTTTTCAATACAGGAGTGGGCTAAGTGTTTTTATAAAGTTTTTCAAATAATATTTCTGTTTTCAGTCTTGTTCTACACCTCACCTTTAACAAAACCTGAATTCTGGAGACATTCCCTCATTCTTTTCTCCCTCAGGCTTTTAATTTATTTCTTGCAAAACAAAACTTACAGAATACATGAAACAAACACCAGTATACTCTTCACCTAGATTTATTAATGTTTAACATTTTGCCACATTTGTTGGATCAATCTATCTATTCTATATTTTATCTTTTTTTTTTTTTTTTGAGACAGGTCTCACTCTGTTGCCCAGGCTGGAGTGCCAGTGGCGTGACCACAGCTCATTGCAGCCTGGAAATCTTGGTCTCAAGTGATCCTCCTGCTTCAGCCTCCCAAGTAGCTGAGACTACAGGCGCACACCACCACACCTGGCTAATTTTTTTAAAAAGAATTGTTTTTGTAGAGATGGGATCTCACTGTGTTGCTCAGGCTGGTCTCAAACTCCTGGGCTCAACATCCTCCCACCTCAGCCTCCCAAAGTGCTGGGATTCTATTATCTAATGTCTGTCTTCCGTATCATTTGATAGTAGTTGCAAACATCATGATTCTTCACTCCTAAATGTTCTAGGGGTACATGTCCCAAAAACCAGGACATTCTCTTACATAATAAAACTAAAATTACCAAATTCAGAAAGATGTTACTATTTCTAATATATAATTTATATTTAAATTTTTCCTGTTGTGCCAATGACATCCTTTATAGCTGTTTTTTTTTTTCATTATTTTTTAATTCCAAACTCTAAGGATCACATGTTGTATTTAGTTGCATGTCTTCAGTTTCTTTTAATATAAAACAGTTTTCCAGCCTCCTTTTTGTCTTGTAGGATGTTGACCTTTTTGAACATTATGGGTCAGGTGTTTCGCAAAATGTTCCTCAATTCGAAGTCTGATTATTTCTTCATGATTAAATTTAGATTAAGCATTTTTTTTTTTTTTTTTTTTGGCAAGACTACCATTAATACATAGGTTGTGTTGTGTTCTTTTCATGCATAGTATTAGGAGGCACATGGTGGCTCTTTGTCTCATTGGTGATACTAAGTTTGAACATTTGGTTATGGTAGTATCAGCCTGGTTTCTCCATTGTCTTTTTGCTTTTTGTAATTAAAAATAATCTATTTGTTGATGTTTTGAGACTATATGAATAGCTTGTTTTCCAACAACCTTTTACCCTATGGTTTTATCATGCATCAGTAATTCTTGCTTTAACCACTTATTACAATGGTAGTTGCAAATGTGATATTCCAATTCTATAGTTTCTTCTAAAGTTACGCATTGGCATCGTTTGTTTAAAAAGAAAAACAAGCCCTGTCCTTTCCTGCATGCCCTGTAATTTTTCATTTGTTTTTGTATCACAATGGTCTCATGGATTCTTTTTCTGTTATTCAAGGGGTAGTAGTCTTTTGCAGACATGCAATTTTATGTTTCATTTGTTCCCAATTTGGCCACAGAAACCTCTTCAATCTTATTCCCTGTGTCTTCTGAGGTGTCCCCATCCCTTTTTGAGCTTTTTCTTGCTTTCTGGGACAAAAGGATATTCCAGGTTCACCTGTGCTTTTTGTGCCTCGGACCTATATGTGAGAATCAATTATTTCTCTAAGGCACCCTGGTTTCTTTTAGGGGGGAATGGTATTTAGAACCCAAGATTGTGAATGCTATGGGGCTCTTTGTCACTGGGGTGGTGTTGCCTCTAGAGATTTTCAGTGGACAGAGCTAGGACATATATGTCTATATTCATTTTCTAAAAAGCAGGCATTAATAGTGGTATCACTGGACTCTCTTCTCCTTTCCCCATTACTAATTTTCTCATTCACACCATGTATACAAAATTATTTCAGAATTGCTACGCCCACACCACCATCCATGGTTGGCTTTTCCTCTTGTATATGTATTTAAACTTTCTTCACTGTCTTAATTCAGCTACCTCTCATCCATCTGCTTTTCCAGCTTCCAAGATTATTTGATAGTTTCATGTGTTTTCGTCTTCCCTCTCATTCTCTTCTTTCTTATTCCTCCTACTATCATCGTAGTGGGCGTTCCAGGCACTGTTTGCAGTCTGCCATGTTTAACTGAGAGCCGCATCCCAGATCTCCATCTGTTGGTTATTTGAGGTCAGAAGACAGAGAGGAAGTAAACAATATTTACCTCTAATACCCAAAATAGCTCTGCCCATCATCCTGGCCTCACTTTCCCAGGCCTGCATTCCTTCCATACCCCTCATGGACAAATTAGAACTCTGAACATCTTCCTTACAGTTTCTGACTCTCTCAGTGGATAAGGACTTCTTTTCAGTGGTATTTGGCGGTAGACCTAAAAGTTCAGGGATGCAGGCGGTTTTGCAGAGAACGGGACCAGTCTGTCTGATTATATATTTGCATTGTGCTTGAGGACCGAATGCTACAAATCAGACAGTCCTGGATTGTTTCAGACTGAGAAAAATTAGTAGACCCAACCTGGGAGGAAGCAGAAGCCATACCACCTCTCCAAGCCTGTTTTTGATATCTTGGTGTTTTTGATATCTTTTAATTGAAATTGGTACAGACTTCTCTCATTAGCTGTGACATTTAGACTTTCAGAACCACTTTGTTGTCTCTTACCTCTGCTTATTTACAACGAACATTGTTTCCATTTTAAATTTTCTTTCTATTCTGTTTAAATATGTTACCTGGAAGGAGGAAATGCCAAGAGAAATCTTTATGGGTATCAACTCCTGTTTTAAAGGTATAACTCAAGGTATTAGGGGAGTTTTCAAAAAGGTGATGTATGTGAGACAGCCATCATCTTTGAAACAGTTTAGGAGGTTTAATTTATTTCTCTGTGCTTTGGTAAACAAAAGCTGGCATTTTCTTTTCATGGGTGATTTCAACTGCAAGGCTATCGTTTGTTTCTGCCCTTCCTCAGCCGTGTTGCATTTTGGTGGTCAAATCTAAAACATGTGTCAGATTCACAGGCATGCTTTTTGCCAGGAACCTCTTTTAACACTTGCCATATTGGCAGTTTTTACAGGATCTTCTGTCTGTGCTTTATTTATTTATTTACTCTGCTTGCATTGTGGAATTATGGGTAAAGCTGCTTTCAATCAGAATCGTGTTAAATAAAAATATTAAAAGAATATTTTGAACAACAATAATGCACGTATTTCAACATAAATAATCAATGCTGAATTGGCTTCTAGATTTCAAAACAGGAAGAACATCTTTAGTGATGTTCATGGTTTGGTTTTGCTTTGCTGCAGATTAGGTTTAGCGACAAATTCCATCTGGCTGGAGCTACATGCAGTCTCTCTATTGATTGGTTATATTGGGACTTCATGGGAGTGTCCTTCAATTTGCTTTTCCCCGCATTTTTAAAAGCGCCATTGGAAAAAAAAAAATAAGGAAGATAGAAAAGAAAAAAAGGACCCTGCATTGTTTCAGTGTGCGTCCAACATGCAAAACATAGTTCTAAATTTTTAATTAGCTAAGTGAGTGGTGAAAAGGAAAAGTAATATAACAAGCCTCGGTGAGCAGCTGGGATGTGTTGCCATGACGACAAGTTCAGCAGGCTGCCAGCGAGCATGTCAATGGGTAATATTGGGAGAGGGCTTTGAAACAGTGCCTGCTAGCCACAATGTGATTGGTCACGCCTCTGTTGTCTTTGTGTGAACCGGTGCATGCTGGGTAAGACCTAGAGTGAATGCTCAGCTTGTCTCAAGGCTGCAATGAGGTAATGCTTCTGAATCTTTGGGGATTATGAGCTCCTGCCTCCAAAAGACTGCAGTCTAGAGTGTTTTCATTCCAATTTGCGTTAATTACTGACTATAACATGTTAGGAAGTTTTACAGCTGCCTTTATTCAATCTTTTATATGTGCATGTGTATATTATAGATAACTTAACACATGTGTATGCTGCATATAGAATCTCAAGCGTATTCTAAAAAAAGAGCTAACCCTCCATATTAGTCATTCTGCTCAGAGTCAACATTTCATTTGATTGCTGGCATCAGTGACAATATCTGTTGGTGGATAAATGATATATTAAAGTGCATTTACGTTGGGTAAGCAAACTTGTTCATTTCTAGAGAATATTTTGGCATTGATTACTTTTTAAAGTCTTTTATCTATGATAAGTCTTTATAATAGGCATAAAGGGGTTGTAAAGAGTGTCGGATTTGCTTGGTCAGTAGGTTTAGTTCATTTTTAGATTCCTTGAAATTGGCCGGTTTATATCCTCATATTGATCTTATAGTCTTTCATTAATTGAATATAATATCTGACTCCTCCAAAATTATCTGCTGAATTATGCCTTGACAGTTTAAACTTAAAGCTGTAAAGGGAAGCTGTATTTCGAGATGCAAAGATGTAGAAATGTTTATGGGTGGTTTGTGAGACAAATACATCAAGGTGCTGATGTCACAGAGACTCATGAGCTAAATCTCTGAGCTCTAACCCTGATTCTCCGGGACACAGTGACTTGGATTCTCTCCAGGGTTTCGTCGGTGGTTGGAGAATGTTTTACCACATTCATAAATAGTAACCTAGTGCCCTGGAAGGAGGTTAGGGCAGCATCTCCAGCCATGCTGTGTGTGACTGTGGGGGAGGGAGGTGGCAGGAGGCAGAGCCGGACAGTCTGATTCATGGTGTCACGAATGGGAAGCATGTGAACTAGCTTTTGGACAGAGCTGGCCAAGCTGTCATATTGCCATCCTGTTGTATTTACCTTGCAAACAGTTCTTAAAAATTTTATAAGCCCTTAAAGGTATAAACAAAGAATAAAAACACCTTGAACAACAGGGAATGCTCTCTGGTGCGGCTGCCGCATAGCACAGTGAACTCTGCCAGCTACCTGGCTTTATTTGAGGTCAGGCCACCAGCATGGGTTGAAACTCGATGATTGCCCAGCCCGACTATCTCCATTCACGAAACACAAGGCCACGCGGTAAGAGTTGGTGGCCCGTCTTGCTATGCACCACACTTTCTTTATTCTTCTAAAGAATTTAAAGCGTGGCTTATTTTCAGTTATCAGTATGGTTTGTTTGTATGTCTTTGTAAAGAAAGACCTTACCAAAGATAGATAAATGTGATAGTATGTCTAGGTTTTAAATAATTGGGTCAAAGTGCTTGTGGCAAGAATAGGATGTTGGGTTGTGACTTTCACCAGCATGTTGATTCAGTCTAGGGGCACAAATGCCAGAACCAAAGGACATGTACTTAGACATGAATGGAGAGACCCTTAAGATAGGCTGGAGTCCTTTGTCTAAAACAAAGCAGGAAGCAGTGACCTGGTGAAGAAAAATCCACCTGTTGATAAGACTGGTACTTTTTCTCTTAAAACATTTTAATGTTCTGTTACCTTCCTTTCTCTGGGGGATAGGTTAATTGTATAATTTCAAATCTCAAGCATGCTTTGCTAATTTAAACAATTTTTAGGTTCATTAATGATTCAGAGTTTGCATAAGATTGGATTCTCTATAATGCAGTCCAGTTGTTATGGGCAGTATTTGTTACCTTTGTTGCCTGGCGGGCTGTAAAGCTTACCTTACTTTAAAATTTAGAAATCATATTTACTAATACTCATAGGAAGGCATCTTTATTTTGTGTAACTATATGCTAACTTGTTTTCTTAATCAGGTAGCAAAATTCTAATCTTTTATGTTTAGGTAATTTAGTAGTAGGTCTCTGCAGATCAGATTATGATATGGCAAAATCTTCATTATGAAGTTATTTTAGAGCATTTAACACGTGCAAAATTAATATGTTAAAGATTAAGTAAAACAAAAGGTAAGGAAAGGTTCTTTTTAATTTACTATGTTTCACAAGCTTTTTATTATTTTGAAAGCCCCCTTGAAAAGGAGCAATTGCAAGTTCCAACTAGCATGAGTCATTATATCCTGTGACAGGTTCCACAATAAATGACTTGTGATTGATGTAAAGCCTGATGCTTGGAGATTAATGGCAGATGCAGTATTGTAGTGTTTCTCTTTCATCACTAATATTATCCAGTGAAGCTGGTAGCTTAGCAAAGGACTTTGCTCAGAATAATTGCGATTGATTCATAGCGATGGTTTGTAAAGTTTTAAAAAATATGACCCTTTGGGGAAGTCTAGGGAAAAACAATGTGCTTTTAGATAATTTGATGGGTTCAAGAAATTAAAAAATGCTTTTCTTTAAAAATACACGCTTTACAAATGAATATCAAGCCCACTACATTTATAAAAGAGGGTTTATTGAACAGTGGAAGTGAAAGTTTTTGTGGGAAAAGCAAAACTTTAAAAGAAGAATAAAGTCAGGGTCTCTGGAAAGTAGAATATCAAAAGTATTGATGCTTTGTAATGGGACACAATCTTAATTGTTCTATACTTATTTGATATAACTTTTGGTCACTTACTCTAAGGTGATCCTTTTCCCACTTCACCGGTGATAGAAGTCAGTACCTCCCACGTACAGATGTGGGGATGATCCAGTGTACACACCTGAATCTTTACCATTAAGGATCTTCCTTCACATGGAAACGTGAGGACCAGAGCAACTGTTACCCCCAATAAGAAACTCCTGGTCTCTATTCTCATGGACTTTATTATGACATAAAAAGTTGCATTTGTATAGCACTTAAGTTTATTAATAAGCTGCTGTTAAATAATTTTTTAAGTGACAAATTATTATAATAGGGAACTCAATGCTAAATGTTGATTTCATCTCTTTTAAAACGTTAGATTATTTCTAACACGATAAACCTTATAATATGCTAATTCAGAATTTTAAGAATTGAAACAGGGACTCGTCTGAAATGTCCTTCTGTTCCATTTAATTCAACTAGAAAACCCTTTATGCAGAGCGGATTTCCTGGTCGACTTAACGGCACTGGAAAATACACCAGGGAGAGTGTCTGCTTTAGAGACTAAACCTTGCTTGTCACTTCAGGTCTTCAGATGGAGTTGCTAAGTCATATTCAAATGCTATGCTTAGAAAGGACTAATATTCAGATCTTTGTGACCTAGAATCACCTCTAATATTGTGTGTTTTTACACATCGTTTGGTTTTAATACGTCAAATCCTCTTGTATTTGGAGCTAATGTTATTTAGATGGACCAGGGGGCCTCCAACTTTTTAAACAGGGGGCCAGTTCACTGTCCCTCAGACCGTTGGAGGGCCGTTGGAGAGTGCGGTGCACGTTCCACACATGCGCACTGTGGGCCCGGGACCAGTCAGCTGCTAAGCAGGACAGGAAGTGGCGGCAAAAACACCCGGTGAGCCGCATGTGGCCCGAGGGCCGTAGTTAGAGGACGCCTGAGATGGACTATGTGGTGAGGTTGTATATAATACTTAATGCTGGAGTAGCATATGCTGTCTTTACCACTTACCCATGTTTATCTTGAGTTGATAGTTTGTTACTTGTAGGTAGATGGTGCTATGTCTTTGTCGTGGTCATAGTGCCTAGTCCAGTGCTAAGTTTAAAATAGGTACTGATACATTTATTTAGTTGCAAAAAAACTGGTAGCTTTTTATGTGGAAAAGTTATGAGTAGTTACCCTTGGCCTTAGAAACAGGAAATAGAAGGGTTCTGTGCAAACTTAGACATGTTATCTGATGAATTTTCTTATCATCACATAGTGTTTCTCATTTGTACCCATTTCCCCTTTCGATCAACATAAAACTCTTAGCCTTCAAATTTGAAATTGCAATAAAAAAAGAAATATTATGGTTGAACTTAAATCAAAGCAATTATTGCCCCATGCAGGTGTAATTTTTAACCACTCATTGTGACAGTAGGTCCGCATTTTCTTGGTGAGGGTGCTGTGGAATGGCGACAAGCGCGTAGGTTTGGGATATTAGACAGGACCACATTTGAATCTTGAGGCACTGTTTACCTGCCGGGAGACATAGAACAATTAGTCTTAACTCTTTAAATGAGGATTACACCTACATCGCAGAGGTGTAGTAGTTTAGGCAACCTACATAAAGTATCTGACGCGTAGTACCTGCCATGCATAGGTGCTCAGTAAATGTTAGTACTCGTTATATCTCCTGTTTGCATGTGACTGCTAAAATGACCAAATTCCTTTAGTTTTATTGAGATATCTTCCCTGATGGTTCAAGAGGAGGTGATTTGTTGTTCTTCTCTGCTGAGTTATTCTAGAGGTCATTTTTCTGATATGATTAGAAAATGTTACTGCCTGTACTTATGTAATAACCTCAGTTCCATCGGCTCAAAAATAGGGATGCAGTTGGTAGCAGCAGATCTAAAGCATTAGGGGTTTGTTGCTGGAAAGCCAACAGGGGTACAGAAGGAGCATCAGGTCTGAAACTAACTCTGGCAGTTATGCGTAGGGTGGATGGGAGGAGCCGGCAAGAGGCTTTTCCAGTAGCCCAGGTGGAAACCGCAGAGGCAGGTTCCGGCCAACAGCGCAGCAGAAGAAAAGGAACAGATCCAGAGACATCATACGTCGAGTAGGCTGGCTCTGTGGGCTGTTCATATTAAGAGGGAAGCGGGGTGGTTAGTGAAGGAAAGACAGGAATCCTACATTCACGGGTCACGTGACTGCCTCGATGGTGGAGCCACAGTCCAAACCAGGAGATAGAAGGGGTGGCAGGATTTATGGGATAGGTAACAAATTCGGCTTTGGGCATGCTGAGCTGAGGCTCTGGGACATCTAGCTGGCATCATCTGCTAAGCAGAGAGAGAGAGGCAGGGAGACGGTAGGTCTGGCAGTCAGGGAGAGTTATAGGACAGAGAGGGAGGCTCTGTGTGGCTGAGGTTGCAGCTGAGCTGTGGGTGGGAGTGCCCCTGGGGAGGCGCAGCTGGGGAGGAGAAGGAGGGTTGTATGGAGCCCTCCTGAGTGCTCCTTGTAGAGGCGAGAAGAGAAACCAGCCTTAGGAAGAGGAAACTCAAACCCTAGATATGTGAATTTAGAATCCAGATTGCATTTTAGTGATTTACGCACGATGAGTTTTCCCCAAAGAAATCGCTAAGTTAACCATCCAGAACCGAATAGCCCAAACTGGAGAGAACCACAGGCCCCTAACTCCGTTCTTGTGCATTTGATGGACAGATGGATGGGACTCCCGAGCCCACGGAGCCCCCCGGCCCCCGTGTCATCACACTGACCCTCCCAGCCGCGCCACCTTCGGAGCCATCCCAGTGGTGGTTACGACTCCAGCCCCGCCACGCCCTCGCGCTAACCTCCATGAGCTCAAGAGTGCCGCAGGTGGCTGTGGGAAATAGAAGAAGATGCTCAACACTCAAAATGGAGGCGTAGAATTAAAAATAGTTTTCACCCATCTTTCACATGAGTGCTTAAGTGAGTTATAATTAGAGAGAATGACCCAGGACACATGTGGAAATTGTGACTTGATCTTCTGAGTGCTTTTCAGAGCTATTAAAACAAGCAAATTGTTCTCTGCTTCGTTGAATACCACTGCTTCAAAACTTTTTTTCTTTTCCTTGATGTAACCCTATCCATGTCTTAGCTGTTATTACAACTGCAACTCTGGCCAAGTTACCTAACTCTCTTGGATTTCATTCATACAATGGAGATAATAGTCATAAGGTTCGTGTGAGGAAGAAATGACCTGGCCTGTGGAAAGCCCCTTTGACAATGCTTCGTGGACATTGGCAGTCCATAACGAAGGTGTTGTCATTGTTATTAATAGGGGGCGGGAGGGGAGAAATGTTCCGCGGTACTGGGTCGGCCTTAGAAGTGAGAGGGAAGTAGTTAAAGACAGTGTGGCGTGTGCACACCAGTGAAAATGTTTGCTGTCAGAAAAGTGGATGGTGCAAGAGGAAGAAAGGGGGAACATGATAGCATGTCGTGTCTTTAAGGGTGAATGAAAGAAGGGCGAGACGATGCTAGAACACACACTGGCCGCCCGAGGGTGGTGCCCACACCTGAGAGTTGGGTGTTTGGCACCCGAGGCGTCCCTGACTTAGATAATTGGTTGAGCGCTCTGTGCTCTAATTATTTGTTTTGTTTTAAGTTTTCTGGAATTAGATGTCGTTGGATTGTAGGGTGTCATAAAGATGGTGACGCTAGGGAGGAAAGTAGTTACAGCTCTGTATTGGCTTAGAAAGATGGTCAACTTCGGATTATGAAAAATATGTGAAAAAGTATGGAGATGTTAAAAATCATGAACCAATGATTTCATTGCTAATCTTGAAAAAGGAATATGAATGTCCATTTTTTAAGAGCAGGAGATGAAATGAAGAAGACAAAGCTTAGGGCAAACAGTGAGGGGACCCAGTTAAAAAATAAACTGGTTGGTACAACATTAAGAAAATTGCTAAAAGCCAATGTGAGTTGAAAAGCGAATGTTAATACTTTTTAATAATCAAAAAGATTTCAGGGTGGGTAACACTTTGCCTTCCAAACTCTGGCTGTCACAGGTGGGGTGAGGAAATGGATTTAGGATGTGTATTAGGATGATGACTAGCTATGCCCCTTCCCCTCCCGCCTGTCTGAAATCTAGTCCAAGAGCTCTCAGGCTTTTAGACTTAACATACCAAGAACACTTCAATAAAATTTCTGTGGACCAATGTAAGATCGCCAACTTTTAGTTCTGGCAAGATAGTTTTTTAAGAAATTGTCATCTCCTGGCTGGGTGTGGTGGCTGACACCTGTAATCCTAGCACTTTGGGAGGCCGAGATGGGAAGGTTGCTTGAGGCCAGGTATTCGAGACCAGCCTGAGGAAGAATGCAACCTCGGCTCTACAAAAAGAAAGAGAAAAATTAGCCAGGCGTGGTCGTGCACACCTGTAATCCCAGCTACTCGGAAGGCTGAGGCAGGAGGGTCCCTTGAGTCCAGGAGTTTGAGGTTGCTGATGCCACTGCACACTGATCCCGGGTGACAGAATAAGACCCTGTCTCAAACACACACACACACACACACACACACACACACAAAAACCCCCACAAAAACTATAATCTCTTATCACTATTACTGCATTCAAAGAGAAGACATTTAATATACACACATGCACACATAAACAAAAATGAAGAGCATAATAAAAGACAATTTTTTAATCAAGCCAAATTATCTTTATGAAAATTTCTCTGTGTTGTCTTATTTTTCCCTTTTTTCATGGTGGACTGCTGAAATAATTGTCCACACAAGCACAGATCTACTGGTCAGGACCTGCAAAGTAGTGGTCTAGCTGTTGTCTTCTCTGCGCCAGGTGACCAGCCCAGGGCAGCTTGGGAGACAGAAATCCTGCCACCTCCGCTGCAGCTAACCCAGGGCTGAAAAGACCGACTCTTTTTCCTGACCACTTCGTGGCCCCCAAGCCCGTTTATCAAAAGGATCTTTGTTGCCAGGGGATTTTTTTTCTCTTTTTTCTTATTTTGGAAAGTAGGTTGGGTTGGGGAAGGGTGAGAATAGAAAGGATAAAAGGTAAATAGTATAACACAAGAAGGTGACTTTTTAAATACTTAAAATGATTAAGTACATATGACTTTAAGCTGTATAGGCAAGAGTGTTTTAGATTCTAGCATAAAGTAATAGGATATGGTATCACATGGGGAATAATGTCTTTCTTCATCAGTTGTTTGTTCTTAAAACAAGCCTTTTATGAGGTGTGGAACTTTACAGAGGCCAGTTTTGCTATTCCTACGAGGACCGACTGCATTATTACAGAGTATGAATGTGGTAGACATGTTGATTTTGGGAAGTTAACAGAAAAATGTACTAATCCGAACAGATCATTAAGAGTACACTCCGCTCCATCAGCGTGTGTGTTACTTGGACAGACATTAACAACTTGATGTGGCAGTGGCCCTATCAGCAAGGAAAAGGATAAAAAGGTAAAATGGGGAAGGAAGAAAATGCGCCACTATTCTTTTCTTATAAAAGAGTTTGCGACAACTTTTGTTGATAAATTTTGTAAATTCAGAATTATTTTCTATTATCAGCTTAATATTCAGAAACATTTAATTTTTAAAAATTAGTTTGATTTGTAATTATTCCTAATATACTAACTCTGGTCTTATAATTTTCAGGCTTGTAGGTTCTGGATGTTAAATTTACATATTTGGGTGTTGGGAAAACTGTCGGTTTAGGACCATAGATCTGAACAGACCGAAGTATAAAGGGTGTGATCAGTCCCCCATCCTCCTCTCAATATAGACTGTGCCACGTTGCTCTTGGCCCAGACATGAGAAAATACTTTATACCACGCTTACAGCTCTCTCAGTCCGTAACTGCGTATACGTGTGTGCGTGTGTGTATGTATGTGTGTTTAGTTTCAGCAAAATTTTCTGTCTGGAGTTTGAGTTAGAAGTCAGCTTTGACTCACTTTATGATATCTCATGGCTTCGGTCAGCTTTGACTCACTTTATGATATCTCATGGCTTCGGTCAAACAGTGGTTTTTTTTTTTTTTTTTTTTTTTTTTTTTTTTGAGACAGAGTCTCACTTTGTTGCCCAGGCTAGAATGAGTTCCGTGGCATCAGCCTAGCTCACAGCAACCTCAATCTCCTGGGCTCAAGCGATCCTCCTGCCTCAGCCTCCCGAGTAGCTGGGACTACAGGCATGTGCCACCATGCCCGGCTAATTTTTTCTCTATATATTTTTAGTTGGTTAATTAATTTCTTTCTGTTTTAAGTAGAGATGGGATCTCGCTCAGGCTGGTTTCGAGCTCCCGACCTTGAGCAATCCGCCCTCCTCGGCCTCCCAGAGTGCTAGGATTACAGGCGTGAGCCACTGCACCTGGTCTCAAACAGTGGTGTTAAGTGTAGTATTTCTGGTGTCTCCAGCAGCTTTTGTCCTCTGAAGATCTATCAGTGATGTACAAACTGATAATTCTATCTCACTGACTCCCCAGCCACTGGGTGTTTTTCCAGCTGGGTGGGGTGATGTGGGACAGCCTCACTGTGCCCAGCAGACCAAGCACAGTCTGTCACCCTGAGAAGCAGCCCTGGGCACCCCATTCTTTGGCCTGGGCCGCATCACTCTCCCCACCAGACCCTTGCCTAAGTGCATCCTTAAGTGCGTTGGGGAAGTCACTCAGAAGGAAAGGCAGTCCACACATGCACAAGGAAAAGATTTGGGTGACTCCCACTAACAGCAGGAGGCCACCTCCATGAAGCAGTTGGGGTTGAGCAGCCTTCTTCTCGGCCTCCACTCCATCCCCCACCAAAGCGCTGCTGCCAGTAGTCAGAAATGAAAACCCTTGTTTGGGTTGAGTAGGAAAGTTTATCCATCATATATAATAAAGTGTATGCTTTTCTAGAAAAGTCTGCTTCTACTGCATAGACAACCTTCAGATTTTACTCTCTAATAGAGTAGAATTATAAATATACATCGCCCATTCATCATGCTGTCTACTCAAGATTTCTGTTCAACAGGCATTTCGCTGTCCTACTCTGAATAGGCTGCCCTAGCACGACATACTAATGTATATGATATAAACGTAGCCTTCTTAGAGCTGTTATTAATATAACCATTGGGTCATATCCCCCATTGAGAAGGCTATTAGAATTTTGGGAGTCAAGTTATTTATGAATGGAAGTAGAATTGTTGAGATGAAATGTTTGAGGGTTTTGTTTTTGATGGAATTTTTTGTGTAGAGTATAGAAGCCAATTATGCTCATATGGTGAACATATTTTAGTGATACTCCTCTGGGGACCACAAATACCAACAGACTAGTAAAAGTAGGAGGATTGAACATTCTTGAGTTAAAATCTCAGGCCATACTTGTTTCTCATCTCAGTCGTAATGGCCTCAGCCAGGCCTAAGGAAGGAGTCTTTGAAAGCACCCACCACTTCTGTATGTGTAGTGTAGACAGAGAGGGTCACAGAGGGAGGCACTGGCCTCAGTAATTAAGTTTGATGCTGATTATCTGGTTTGTGGGTGGTGTGGGTGCCTCATTTCTCCTGGTCCACCTAACACTGATGGCAAAGCTCATTACTGTCTATGCCAGAGGGAGGACTTGGGGAAAGAAAGAACAGCACTCTTGTCAATCAGTTTAGCTTCTCATTAGTAACTGTAAAGAAAATACTGTGCCAAAAAGGCCAGAACCACAAAAAAGGAGGTAACTTTTAATTAGCCACATCTATCCACCATTATCACAGAGGTGGGAGAAGGGGGAGTGTTTGGTATGTGGGAAATGGATGAACTGAAATAGTATCTTTTTGAGGCTGAAATAAAACTTAAAAAAAAATATCTTAATTGCATCAGCCCTCAAAGTAAGTCTTTATAAAAGGAAAACATAGACCAAAGTGAACATGTGTGCGTCTCCTATTAACAGTGCAATTCAAACAATAAAAAGCAATTATGGATTCTGCTTCTAAACAAGATGGAGCAAGCACACTTCACTCTGCCTGCATGTAACCTGTCCAGGTCCGTAGACCCTGGACAGAATGTGTGGAGCAGCCCTCTGAGAACACTAAAAAATATTAATAAATGGTCACAGGTACATTGGGGAAGAAGAGCAGGATTTGAAGAACTACCGGACTGGTTATGAGTATCCTGTTCTGCCAACCTCTGGTATTACCTGGCATAGACACAAAAGTAGCCCAGATCACACTGGTGGACTGAAAGATCTTCTGGAGAAGCCCTCATTTTCTGACCCGAGGAACTGGAAAGTAGACTACTAACATAGAGTGAGTAGGAGAAGTCACTGTTTTCATTCTTCCCCTTCCCAACCCACAGCCAGTCCTGCAGAGTCACAGTGGCAGCAGGGGCTAGGCAGGCATCCAAAACTGTGAGGGTAGGGGAATCTATTCTGATGAGAGGAACTGTGGTCTCAAGGGCAGGGGGTGAATCCCCATTGCTTTCCCCCTGTCTTTCTGTCCTCCCACTATTTGGCACCAGACTGAGATGCAGTTGCTAGAAGTACATGACTGAGCAAGGTAGCTAAAGCCCCAGCATTCCGGCAGAAGGACCATGAAAGGAGCCCCTAGGGAACTGGAAAGTGTTGGGGAGATCACAGAGAGGATCAAGAGAGCTATTGCATAAAATATTGTATGAAGTCCTGGACTTGCTTCTGAGCTGTGCATGTTTGGATCTGACTCTAAGTAGCATTACAAATGCTTTGAGAGGTGAAATATGAACTAGACCCCCACGCAGGTCCCAGACTGACCACTGAATGGTATACATGTGGGGCAGATGTCCTACAAAGCATTGTAAAGGCTTTGAGCACAGAACTGGCATTCAACTGATAAGAGGTGGTTTGGAAATTGTAGCCTAAAGTTAACCATGTTGATCACTTACTTTAAAAGAAAATACAACATTGTCCTTAGGATTTAAAGACTCAGACTCCCATACTGTTATAATCCACGTTAGTCAAAATTATTTAGCATATTAAGAATGAGGATAATGTCAATTTGTATGATAAAGGACAATTAACAGTTGCAAATACTGAGGTGTCACAGGTGTTGGAATTATCAAACAAAGACTTTAAATCAGCTGTTATAATCATGATCTCAAAAGTGTGTGATAGAAGATGTAAGGACTTTAGAACTGAAATAGATAATAATCAAAATTTAAAATTTATGAATGGGCTCAATCACAGAATGAAGATAATAGAAGAAAGAGTCAGTAGACTTCAGGATAGATTAGTAGAAATTATTCAATCTCAACGACAGAGGAAACGATTAAAAAATAAACAGAGCTTCAGGGATGTGTGGAATGATACTAAAAATATCCAATGTTTGTTTCATCAAAGTTACAGAAACAGTGAGGTTTGGAAAAATATTTGAAGAAATAATGACTGAAAACTAAGTTTGGTAAAAGACATAAGCTCTCAGATTCAAGAAGCTGAAGAAACCTAAACAGGATAGATTCAAAGAAATCTATACTCTGACATGTCATAAACTCCTGAAAATTCAAGAGAGAAAAATCTTGAAAGCAAATAAAGAAAAATGATACATAGCATGGATAGCATGTAATAGAACAGGTTGAATGACTGCAGATTTTTTCATTAGAAACCACAAATGCCAGAAGGAAGTGGAATAATATTTTCAAAGTATCCAATGAAGTATCCTTTAGATATGAAGTTAAAAGTAATGAACTTCTAAGATAAAAGAAAACTAAATTAATTCACTGCCAGAAGAATTGCTATAAAAGAAATACGGATGGACAGAAAATTATACTGGAGGAAAACTTGGAACATCAAGAATAAAGGAAAAGCAACAATGCTAAATATCTGGGTAAATATAATTAATGATTCTTAAGTTCTTTGAAATATGTATAATGATGGAAAGCAAATATTGTAGCATTGATAGTTTTCAGTATATGTACAGTTAAACAAATGGTAACTGTAACACAAAAGGGGGAAGGTAAAAACCAATATGGTGGTAAGATTTACTACTTGAAGTAGTAAAATATTAATTCTAAGTAGATTGTGAAAAGTTAAGTATATATACTGCCATGTCTATAGCATCAAGTAAAACACTATACAGAGAAATATATTAAAAACTCAATAGATAAACTAAAATACTACAAATATTTAAATAATCTAAATGATAGCAAGAAAGGAAAAACAGGAACAAAATGAGGGAAGAAACGTAAAATAAATAATAAATAGTAGAGCTAAATCTAAAAATATAAATAATTACATTAAGTGTAAATGATCTAAACATAACAAATAACAAAAATTGTGAGAATGGATTTTTTAAGTGACTTAAGGATATGCTATCTACATGTAATTCATTTTAAATATAATGATATGAACATGTTAAAGGTAAAAGGTAAAAAGATACACCATGCAAACACTAATCAGAAGAAAGCCAGAATGGCCATGTTAGTATCAGAAAAAGTAGACTTCAAAGCAAGAAAAATTACCAGTGATAAAGAGGAACATTACATAAAGAAAAATGGGTGAGTTCACCAAGTTGACATAACAAGCATAAAAAAATGTATGTACCGAACAGCAGTGTTTCAAAGTACATGAAACAGAGTAGAGCTGAAAGGAGAAATGGATGATTATAGGAGAAATGGACTTCAGTAGAGCTTTCTCTGTTACTACAAGAACAAGTAAATTGCAAACCAGTAAGGGTATGGAAAAACTAAATAATATCATTAAGCAACTTGATCTGATTGACATTTATAAAATGTTCCTACCACAAATAACAGAATACACATTCCTTTCAAATCCTCAGGGAACATTTACAAAGATAGATAATGGCCTGAGACATAAAACAAACCTATAAACTGTTAAAAGAATTGAAGTCATCTAAAGTTGTTCTCTTACCTTAATGAAAATTAACTAGAAATCAACAATTGATAAGTCTCTAAGTACTAGGAAATTAAGCAACATGCTTCTAAGTAATACATGGATCAAAGAGAAAGTCTCAGAGAAAGTATAAAATATTTTGAAGTGAACAAAATTGAAAGTACAATATGCCATATTGTGTATGAAGCAGCTAAAGCATGGCTTAGCGGGGGAAATATATAAGATTAAATGCTCGTATTAGAAAAGAAAAAATCTGTAATGAATAACCTTTCACCTAAAGGAACTAGAAAAAGAAGAGCGAAATAATTCCAAAGCAATGGAAGGAAGGATATAATAAAGATAAGAGTAGGGTATTAACGAATTTGAAAACAAAAATAATGGAGAAAATCAATAAAATAAAAAGCTGATTCTTTAAAAATATCAATGAAATTGATAAACCTCTAGCCATATTGACAAGGAAATAAGACACTAGTTATCAATATAAGGAGTGAAAGAGGTTATACCATTATAGTCCCCATAGAAATGTAATAAGTAAATACTACAAATAGCTCCATGCATATAAATTTAACAATTTAGATGAAATGGACCAATTCCTAGAAAGAGCCAGCTACCAAACTCACCCAAAAAGAATAGATTGCCTGAATAGTTCTGTATCTTTTCAGTTCCTTTCATTTATAGCTAAAACTTTATTTAAAAAAACTCAAAAAACAAAAAACAAAACCCTTCAGATTTGGATGGTTTCACTGGAGTATTCTACCAAATGTTTATGGAAGAAATATTGCCACCAATTCTATATGATCTCTTTCAAAAAGCAGAAGGGGCAACACGTCCCAACTTACTTTATGAAGCCAGGATTATCCTGTTGCCCAAAGACAGTACAATAAAAGAAAACTATAGACCAATGTCTTTTATAGACATAGATGTCAAAATCCTCCACAAATATTAAAAAATTGAATCCAGGAATATATAAAAAGGATAATGAATCAAGACCAAGTGGAGTTAGCCTCAGAATACAAGGCTAATTCAGCATTTGAAAATCAGTTGATGTAATCTACCACATTAAAGAAAAAAAACACATGATAATAACAACTGATTCAGAAACAGCAATGAACAAACTCCAACATTCATGATAAAAGGCTCTGAACAGTCTAGGAATACAAGGCAACTTCCTTGGCCTGATAAAGAACATCTACAAAAATGTGTAGCTAACATACTCAACGGTGAAAGACTACATATTCTCCCTTTAATACTAGGAGGAGGGCAAGGATGCCCACTTTCACCATTCCTATTCTCATCATCCTGGAATGTCTAGCCATTGGAATAAGACAAGAAAAAGAAAGGGAAGGCTTACAAGTTGTATTAAAGCTGTCCCTATTTGCAAACAACTCGACTGACCATGTAGAAAATCCCAAGAAACTTAAAAAAAGTTCCTAGAACTGCGTTGGCAGTCAGATTGCAAAATTGTATAGCCAGTTCAGTGTTTTCTTGGGAAGTTAAATATATCCTTACTGTATGACCTGGCAATCCCATTCCTAGTACATTCAACAACATGGATGAATTTCAACAACATTGTTTTCAGTGAAGGAAGCCAGTCTCAAAAGGTTACCAGCTGTATGTAACCACAACTTTCTGAAATGGCAAAATGGAAGGGAGAAAGAACATACCAGTGGTTCCAGGGATTAAGAATGTATAAGGCACAGTATGAGGGTGTTTCCTGGGTGATAGAACTGTTCTATATGACTATATTCTGATCGTGATGGTGATGAGATGAATCTACATGTCTTAAAATTCGTAGAACTTCAACATCAAAAAGTTATCTATTTTGTATATGTGAGTTTTTAGAATTATGTTAAAAAATATAGGTTTTCATGGTAAAATTGAATGGTACCTGGTTTTCTTGTGATTGCTTCTAATTACTTAGACCAATACTGTCCAGTAGAACTTGATGAGATGATAGAAATATTCTATATCTGTTCTGTCCAATATGATAAATACTAGCCACACGTAACTATTGAGCACATGGAATAGAGGAACTAATACTTTAATTTTATTTAATTTAGATTAACTTTAAATAGCCACACATGGCTGGTAGCTACTCTATTGGACAGCACAAACATAGATGATTATATAACCACTGGTCCCAAACAGCAAAGAAATTCTATTATTTTTATTCATTCATTATAGAGAGATAAAAGAAAATATGACTAATTTTTGCTTTTTGTTATCAGGATTACGACTTTTTCTAGTTTTATAAACACTTTATTAATAAAGATGTGTGATCTGACTGCCATGAGATGCTATGTGCAGGTGTCACTGAAGATCGACTTGACATAGTCAGGGATGTTAGTGACTAAGTAGTAGTTTGTGACTGTGGCACTGATGGTGGAGAGGAGACCAACGCCCAAATAATGCTTCTTTCTTTTTTTGAGTCTGCAAATATTAGGCTGTTTTAGGTGCTGAAAATGTAGTGGTGATCGCAACAGTCTGGATCCAGTTCTCACTCTGGTCGGAAGGAAATAGAGAGACATCAGGAATCGGTTTCAGGGTACCTTGAGATGTCAGGAAAGCAGCGTATTGACGGTCCCTGCAGACTCCCTGAAGCGTGTGGGATAGCAGCTTCCCCCTGCAGGCCAGTGTTGTTGGGGCCCGTAAGAAGTTCAAATTCAACCTGGTCATGGCGAGTTCAGCTTTGGGATGAGAATGTTTGGCCAGTATTTCTTTATTTTGCACTCCGTCTGGACTTTGTTTGGAGTAATTTTTTCCCTCTTATTCATCGTTTTTTTTTTTTTCCCCCCCCTTGGAAGTATTGTGATACCTTCTTTTCATGTGTGTTTACTTTTCATTCCTCAGTTAATTGGAAGCACCTTGAGGTCAGAGGTTAGTTCTATAGCTATGTCTCCTTTTTAAAAATAAGGCAGCCTTTGCAACCTGCGTATTTTTTTTCCTGATTCCATCTTGCAGAGAAGGAATGCAACCCACAGAGAGGGTAACTTGGCCATAATTAAATAAGCCAGTGATAAAGTAATTCAGTTTCTCAGCTCTTTGACCTTATAACTAATTCCAGCTAAAAGAGCTCTAGGATTCAATAGTGGTATATCTTTAAAGCAACAGAAATACTGATGATAGTTTTGAAAACTAATTGGGAAATACCATTTTGGGGTATATTTTCACATGTAGTTGCTGCTTCTCAAATTGGGGGCATATTTGCCCCAAGGGATTGGGGCCCAACACTGGCTGGTTTGTACAACCTCAGGGTAAACGTGGAGGGTCTCTCTGAAGGGTCAGTTCACTTGTAAGTTTTGGAAAGTAATGTTGGATGGTGTTCAATGTAAAAAGAAAAAAATTTGAAATTTTACTATGAGGACACACAGGGATCTATTACAGAACAGAATGTATTGCTTGCATGAATTTCAGGGAGTCTTAACAGTAGAGTCTTATTTTTTTCTACCTGTGTATCGTGGGCTTTGGACATACCATCACCACCCTCTGTGGTTGAAAATACTGGGGAGAAACATCTGAGGTTTACTCAGGTGTGTTTTAACTCAGTAGGTTGGAAATGAACAGTTCATAAATGCAAATGCTATTGTAGTAAAATTACAATGGAGAAGGGTAACATTTCATTTTTCCATGCTTTCCCCTAGTTTTCTTACTGTTTAATATTAAAACAACAAATTTAGAGCCTGACTTTTTAATCGAAAACTTGTAGGCTCTCAGTTGTTCTCATTTTACTTTCATCTTTTCCTCCCCTGTCTTCTTGTGATGTTGATTGGAAGAACTGAGGGCAGACAAATCATTTATATTAACGCCATAGGGTAGTGTGGAAAGTTGGATATCTGTGTACTTAATTAACAATTTCTTGTCCAAAGGACATCTGGAGAAGACTTAGACTTTACCTTTCTTTTCCTAATAATATATTTTACAAGGTGTGGTGGAGTAGTGCAGAGATGTCTGCACTGAGCATTGGGACACCTGGGTGCTAGTCCTGGCTCTGCTGACTGTGTAACCTTGGGCAAGTCACCTCCCCTCTTTGGGCTCCAGGATTCTCTTTGATGAAATGATAATGTACTGTGTGACTTTCACTGTCTCTGTTAGCTCTAAACTGCAGTTATTCTATGCTCCCTAGGACGGATCCAAAGACTTTTGAGAATTATTAATAGTAAGTAACAGAATTGCCATGTTCTTCACTTCATGTTCATACTGATGCTTTCTCATACTTATAGGGACACTGAGTGTATTTGTTCTTTAAATATTTAGTTTCCTTGCATATACAGTGTTGCATCTTAGCCAACTTTAATTGAAACCGTTTCTTCCACCATTACAAAAATGCACTTAACTCAGTAAATTCTGGACTATAATGGCCCTGAAAACTTTGGAACTTTCTGTTTTTGAAATTGCTTTCATTGAATTTTTAATTTGTGTATTTTTTAAATCGTTTTTTGTGCAACCAGGAAAGTCTGATCCGTTTATTGGTGCCCAGGGATTTTTATTTCAAGAATTTCTCCTCTTCCCTTTATTTCTCAGTCTGAACTAATATTCTACCCTGGGCACTACTCCAAATGTCAGGCTACTACTGTAGCACAGATAGTCTTTTGGGTAGACTCTGGGCAAGCAGTGTTAGTTGAATTGTGATAGTCTTAGAAATGCATTTCTGATAGTATACTAATATTTCATGCTGGAAATTTTGGATAGTAGTTTTGTGAAGCAGAAAAGCGTCTCCTCTCTCTCTCTCTCTCTCTCTGTTTCTTTCTTTATATCTTGTACAGCCTTTCACAACAGGCTGTTTTCCTTGTCTTAATAATTTACCTTCTCCCTTTCAATACATCCCATACCCTGTTGCCAGAGTAACCTAAACATTCAGCATCTTGTCTTTAATGTCTTTCTTCACATATTCAGGATCTTATCCCAGCCCAACTGACTCTTTGGCTTTCCTTCTACCAATGTTCTTCGTAGATGCCCCCATCCCACCCGCCCTGAATAGCCCACCGGCCGTTCTGTGGAGCATCCTGGCCTTTCTAGCCGCGTCGTGTCTGTCTATACTGCATTGCTGCCTGGAAAGACATTCCCATCATTTCTCTTCCTACGTCTTTACTCACCCATCCCGTGGGGCCACCTCAGCTCCTCCGCCTTGCTGATTCCCACCACCTTCCTTGACGTTGTGTTGTCATATCAGAAACAGCCATCTCCTTTGTCCCCTGGTCCTCGCCCCCTGTCTGCCTTGAATGACACTGATGTTGACGCTGAGCTGTGAGGAGAGGCGCTGTGACTTGTTCTCCTTCGTACTGGCCCCAGCAACCAGCATAGCGTCTTGCGCGTTGTATTTAGTAGTTGTCTGCTGACTGGCACGTAGCTGTGGTGGGATATTGTCACAGACTAGGACCGAAGGGCAGAGAATCCTGGCTTCACTGACTCCGAGTGAAGTCCTCGGGGAAGCACCGCCTGGCCATACTGTCCGCATCCCTGTCCTCCCGCAAGCTGCCATGAGCTTATAGAGTATGGCTTTTGGAGAATGGAGGTGTCATGCATCTTGGGGAGGAGACTTTCGAAGGGCCATAACAAATGCCAGGTGAAGTTCATTACAAGTATAAGCTGGGTCATTTTCTTATCCATCAAAGACTGTCCTCAGTCTGCTCCTGGGCCACCCTTCTCGCCACCTCTCTCCTTCCACTGCCAGTGTGAACCCGCAGCCCCAGGCAGGCCTGCCTGTGGCTCCCCACCTTCTCCCACCAACTCCTACAGGCCTGGGCTCATGCGTCCTCTCTGCAGATCATTCATTCATGCATTCATTCATTCCTCCAGCACATGATTTACTGGGGGCCTGCTATTGGTGAGGCACTTTTTCAGGAATACAGCTGTAAACACAAAACGTGCAAAACCCCCTCCTCACAGAGCCTCTGTTCCGACATGCGGGCTGCCCTTTCTCTCCACCTGCCCAGACGCTGGGACAAGTTTGCTTTCCCCGGATGCCATTCCTGGCCGCTTCAAGCCTGATTCTTTTTTCCTGAATCCTTGGGAGTGCCTGTTCCCTGTTCCTCCCCTTTGACAGACACTGCCTTGTATTCTTTGCCCTGTTTGTGTGACTATTTCATCTCCTCACGTGCATTTTAAGCTTTTTGAGGGCAGGGACCATGTCATTTGTTCATGAAAAGCTTGTGTGCCAAGGTATGTACCCTGCATTATGTAGACTCCCTTAAACATGTTTACATTCCCAGACTGATCACAGGGCTTTGCCACGAGGCACCCAATAAATGATTTTAATTGATTTAAGGGCATTTATTGCTTTTTGCTTTTGCAAGTGCAGCAGCTCCAAGACTGCGCAGGACCCGTTAGTCATTAAAGCGTTCATTAAGATCTCGCGTGACTGTGTCACTATGTAGTGCTTCTATTTAATCCACTGCCAATTCCAGTCAAGTGCCAAGCACAACCTCTGCCCACACCTCATCAACTGAGCAAATCACCTCTGCGATACCCTATATGATGTTTGTAAATCTTTACTGTAACACCGAAGCTGTTATTAAAAGGAGCAAGAGGGACCGGGGGAGGAGGAGGACTGCTAATTACGGCTGCGTTTGGTTCTTGGGCGTCTCTCTGCACCTTAAACGCCAGCGGGCCTCTCTTGCCTTTATTTCTGAGTTGAGGCTGATGGGTGCCCACCGGAAACCCACCCTGCTGCTAGCAGGGCGGCAAGAGGAGCTCGTGGTTATGGTTGTGCCTGGTCATTTACACCCTTTCACATGGCCACTTGGTCAGTGGCCTGGGGGAGCCCGCAGGGCGGGCGGGAGGGCTCACGGAAACTGGAAGCAACGGCTTCTATGGAAGAGACCCCACCTGCAAACTTAACCTCGTTGGCCCGTGTGCCAAGTGAGCAAATTGGCTTCAAATTAAATTTAAAAATTGAGGTATAGATTTTTAAAAGTGTTTTTGTTTGCAGTGGTTGTTTTATTACAGTGATCGAGAGGCAGCATGTGTGATAGTTCACAGCACAGGCTCCGGGGCCAGCTGCCTCGGGCTCACCTCCTACCTCTGCGTCTCAGCAGCTGTACGAGCTCTGGAAGGCAGCCTGTCTCTTCTTCAAACAGGGATCATGACAGGACTTACCTTATGGGGTCCTTGTAAAGACTAAATGCGTTTCTAAACATGGACACTGTAGCCCATATATAGATGGAAACATGCATGTCTGGATACTAGAAGATTTGAATACGTTTTTATTTGTAATTTTTCATCCCTTTTCTTCTAGTATTTGGGGTTTTTTTTAATTTGTCCACTTATTTAACTTTTTATTTGCCATAGAAGAAACTGGAATCTTTAACTGTTGCAAAGTGGTACAACAGCCTAGAGCTTCCCAGAGGCTCCTCCATTGCCAGGGCTAAAGATATCTATTTAGATCTGAATTTTTCATGCGTTTGTTCCATAGTTACATCATTGCATTCCTAAGGTGCGGAAGCTTATTAGGCGTACTTTCTGACCTTGCGGTGACTAGACCATGCCTGGCAGGAATGGGTTGAATTAAGTGATCTTGGTGGATTTATAACTAATGACACAGCCAGACTCAGAGGTTGATTAAAGGTGAGCTGAGTGGGCGGGGGGCTGCGGTGCTGGGCCCTGGGCTCAGTCTGGGGCCTGGACGAGACCCTCGTGGCACATCAGACAGGAGAGGAATCGTACACTGAATGGGATGATCGGGACCAAACCATTTCTGATCAAGGGTAAAAGGTATAATTGATGAAGTTTTTAAAAAGTGCATAAATGAGACCAAATGGTGTAATAGCAGTTAGCGTGGAAAAGGTTCTCAGGGCGGTAGCAGCGTGACACTGTAGAGTCCAGAACAAGGAGGGGACAGTGATGCAAGGAGAGGGGGGACACAGCTGGAGGACGCCACGTTGTTCAGCGTGAAGTCTCGACGCCAGAACCAAGTCGAGGGGGGACCCCAGGAGGGCAGGGGACCTGAAAAGCGTCAGGTGGTTTGGGAGGCATGGAAGAGGTTTTACTTAATAACGTTCCAATCAGGTGTATCAGTCCTTCAGTAAATGAATGCACAGTCTGCATGCTCGGATGTGGAGACCAGGTCATTGTTTGTAGCTGTCGGACAGCTGTCAGGCAGAAGGGGGCTGTAGGTTTTTGAGCTTCCCGAGGACAGGATGGCGATCACTGTGTGGGGGTGATGGGAGGGCATATGACGAGGCCTAAGCTCCGTGGGAGGGGCGCTGGAGGACGGGCTGAGTCACGGGAGTTAAGTGAGGATATGACGCTGGCAGGATTTTGGCCCAGGGCCCACAGAACCCAGAGATCCGGGGACACCTTTCTAAGAGCTTCGGTACATTCTTGCACTTCCCACCTTGGGTTGCTCCCTACACTTTTTGTGCCCATTGTAGCTCGGCTGCTGTATTCACGGGGACGCAGGAGAATGTTCTGTACAAACATCTTGCTAGCCAAATCCATTACTCAGTTCCTGAGTAGGGGAGCATTTATTGGGATCTGTTTGGTTCCTGGGTTGAGATAGCAAAAGGTGCCTGTTTTGGTATGATTTAGGGTGGGAGAGTTTTGTCAGTCTTATTTACTAATACAGTAGAATTTTATTCCTTTTTAAATTATTCTTTTTCCTCTCTGACTCCATTTTTCTCTGGTTTTTATGTGATTACTAATCCTCCTTCCGTTCTGTCCTCTCTCTCAACTCCCGCCTCCTCTTCCTCTTGAGATGTTTATGTGTTGCTGCTTGTGCTCTAAATAAAGACAAAATGTTTGCTCTGTGGCTCTGCTGAAATACGTTCCTCTGTTTGCGTGTGTGTGTGTATAAATACAACATGTACATGTATATGTATGTGCATGCACGATTGATCCAGTGTGGGGCTAATAATGAGTGTGGTACAAATAGTGCAATGAAAAGGACATTTTTGTACAGATACGTGATTGATTTTTTTGCCATACTGATCCTACACTTAGACATTTTTAAGAAAAAGCAGACAAAACAGCCACATAAAAAACCCTCTGCGTCCTGCCACTCGGTGCGGCTGGAGTTGTGTTGTGAGCTGGGGAGCAGCTCACGCTGTGAGCCAGTTCCTGACATAGTGACCTCATTCCCAACGCCGCCTTTATCGGCGGCGGCAGCAGAAGCTTTACTGGCGGGCACGGGGCGAGCCGCTCCGCTGCCCGGGCTGCGAGCCTGCCTGCCGGCTGTGAGTCGGAACGATCCAGGCTTGCAAAGACTTGCCCGGCAACTGGAATTTATGACAAATAGCTCACTGCAGCTAAACTTTGATCCAGTGTTCAGTAGAACCGCCTGTTACACACAGGAGGGAGATTCGTCCTTCATCCCAGCACAAAGCCAGCCTTAAAAAAAAAAAAAAATAGGAAAATGTGTCAGGTCTGTAATTACGGACTGGTGAGTATATGACGCTAGATCAATGTTAATGTGAGTGTTCTGTCTTCAAGCATCTGGAGGTATGTGCCCTTTCTGCTGTTTTAATGATGAAAAGATATGAGTTGGTGCTAATGCATGCGAGGGGACCCGGGCCCCCTGGAGAGGAGGACGTGCCCCTTGCAGCCCTGGGCCCGGGGAATGTTCTGACCTAGAGTCTCCGCGCTGCACAGACAGAGGAGCCGCACAGACAGACGGAGGCTGTAGCTTTTCTTGGAGCGATGACTCATTCCAGTTCACAAAGGATTCTGGGCAGGGTAGTGAGAAGTCAGGTTGGCTGATCCATCCCTATGACTTCACTTTGCAGAGAACAAGCAGAAGAGGAGTGACACTGCAGATTCCCGAGGCACTGCAGTGGGATGCTGGCTCAGTGCGAGTGGCCGTGGTGTGTGGGATGGCATGGGACAGGATCCCAGTGTTGCGTGCAAATAGGATAAAAGGATGGTAAAGAGGATGCCTTTTTCTTTTTTCTTTTTTCCTTCCTAAAAAAAACGTTACCAGCAAAGTACATTCACAGAGCCTTTTTTAAAGGTGCTTTTTGCCAGCTTTTGAACTGCACTTGTACCCGTATCTCAAGCCCTGAATTGTGAGAAGAGCTGAGAGTTCTGGAACTCATTTTTAGAAAGTAGATCCGCGAAGGTAAAGTACTGTTGTGTTGCACCGGCCCGCAGTCGCCAGTCTGAAATGTTCATCCAGGACACCATGACTCGAAAGTTTACTCTTTCTTCTTATTACAGATTCTAGGACGTCCGTTTCTGTCACTGGCTCCTTCTTGTGCTTGGATGCAACCCCCTAGCATGCACCAGGCTTTAGCGTCAAAGCTACCTGGGGGATGGAGCCAGTCCAGAAAGGGTCAGGTAGGTTTCCCCTGCTTTTTATTTTAAGAGTTGTTGTGTGCAAAGAAATATGGTAAAATGTCTACACCACCTGTGATGAGGGTGCGCGGTGCTCTGAGAAGTGGCTTGCTTTGTCATCCTCCTGCAGCCTCGATCTCAGGTAGTCCAGGTCTCCCGTGTAGGCTGCCTGCCCCATGCGACCTTGCCAGCACGAGTCGTCCCAGAGCGTCGAGTCAGACCGGGAAAGTCAACAGCTGTAGGATTTGCCAGTAGGAAATAAACTGCTCAGATTTCCATCAGCTATATCTCTCTCTCTCTGACTCTTCCGAGGGAGGCACTCAGTAAATACTCAACATTTTTTCTTCTCAATTAATATATGGTGCCTGAAATTTTGTGTGCTATTTGGCCTGTTAACCTACATGCAATGCACTAAAACCCAGGAAAGCCTGATTTATATGCCTAGGGACGGTGTCCAAGACTAACATCACATTGAGGCTGCTATTAACTACTACGGAAGTGAGCATATTTCATCATAGTCTGCTCCAGGATTCAGAGTATGACAGAGCTGTTTTCTTACAACATCCATGGGCTTTTCACACAAAAGCTTTAAAAAAAAAAACAAACAAACAAAACAAAACTATAGTGAAATGGTAAATTTTGGTCCTCAAAAGTGCATTACATGCTTCATTTCCAAAGTGAAAGTTGGCACCTCTGAAAGCATGGTTTTACCACCTCATCAAATGTATGGTTTTAGCACTGTGTTTATTAAAGATGTTTCTGAGAGTGTTGAATCCCTTATGTAATTTGTAAGTATAATCAGAAAATTTTAAAATAATGCAAACTATCTTCAGTAGGCCCCCTGAACACCTCCTTTTCTCTTTGTGATCACATCCATCCTATAATTCTCACCTTTTCACAGAAGAAAAGAAAGCATGTTTCCTTTCTTCATTGTCAAGGAAGTCTTTACTTCATGCATAGCACTTTGCATCTTTGGAGAAAAATTGAGAATGCTGAGTCAGTTTTAAAGGAAAAGGAAAAACACAAGCATGGTGTGTTGTCAATGTAATTCTATAATGTTCTCACACTCATCAATTCTACTGATCCTTAAAGACCCTATTTAAAATCTCTCTGCCCAGAGTGTTCATCTCGATTACCCCTAATAAGTTATTTCTAAGTCCTTGAAACTCCTATTATAGAATTAATATTCTAGTCAATCATGTATTTTCAACTTTAGCTCTTCTAAGGATGTGTTGAACAGTCATGTGACTATTTTATGATTGTGTATATTTACACACACTTGTGTCTTGTTTTCCCACCTAAATGGTAAGCGTGTTGAAGGCAGGTATCAAGAATCATGCCTTTTCCCATAGTTTCCATCTCCTAGCAGTTCCCTACATGTAGAAACTGCTCAAAAAATAGTTGAGCAAGGCAGGCAGTTAAAAAAGCATGAATTTTTCATAGAGAGTTAGAATGATCTGTTTTTCTAATTTTAAGAATCTTCACAGGGTAGATGAATGCTCAGGTAGATCCCAGGAGTTAGGCAGGTCACTCTAGAGGTTACGATTGTTCTTACTTTGAGATATAGTTAAGCACAAAAGCTGCCTTACGCTGCTTGCAAAGGTCTGTGATCGTTCAGAACAAATGTGAATGTGAGGCCCTTAAATGTGGACATCGATTATGGTTTACTTGAATTTTATTGGACGAGCCATCCTTAAGAAGTATGCTAAATTTGGAAAGTTTGTGTGAAAGTCACTTTTTTGAATCTTACGGGAGATTTTCCTCGCAAGAGACAGATAGCCATGGGTGTTAGCATTCCAGATGCCTTCAGAAATTATCTGCCTCCTAGTGTCTTTGATCTTTACTACTAAGAGTACTTAAGTGCTAAGTTTCCCTTCCCATTCTTAGGTAACAGAGTCACTCAGCCCAAGTTTTGGAATAGGCCAACTTTCTTTGATGTCCTTGTAACTCTCTGTCCGTACTATTTACCTTCTCCTAGCGCCTTTCTCCCTCCAAAGTCCCTCATCGAATGCACGTTTCCCATTTGCTTGAAGACCATTCTCTCCCAGCCCAGTGATACATCCAAAATGTTGCACGTTCTGTGTATCTTTTCTGCCTCCCAGGCAGAATGTTCCCTTCACTCAGTGCAGACATTCGCAGCTGACAATCAGGAGGAAGGCAATCTGGATTAAACTAATTCATACTAGTGTAAGAAAGACTGCTGCCCTCTTAGCCTTCCCAAAGAAGTTTTAGTTTTTAAAAAACGCTTCCTTTTAGGACCAAGTGAATTCCCTACTGGCAAGTGAATTCAAGTACTATAAAAAGAGTAAATTGGATAAATTTAGATAGACTTGGGGAAGATATTTTTAATAACTACTATTTATTAAATATTTATTGGGTCTCAGGAGCAGTGTAAGCATTGAACATTCATTTTCTCATTTAATCTCCTCAATGGCTCTACGAGGTAAATGTTATTATGTATACTTTACAAAAGAAGAAATTGAAACTCAAAAAATTAAATGATTCGCACGAAATCACACAGCTGAGCTCTGGACGTAAAGATGTGACAACAAAACCCACGATCTTTTCCACTGTCTGGTAATGCCAAATTTAGGAGTGAAAAGTTACTTATTGTTTTAGCCCATTGCAAGTTTTTCCTATATCTGCCTGGCCTGTTGTGCTTTTCTTTCTTCCCTTTGAATTCTTACTCTGAATAATGTCAGGGCCGTTGGAAGGGGCGATAGGGTGTTCAGTTGTTGGGGAGTCCCTAGCAGTCAGTCTGCATAGTTTTGTTGTAATTTGGAAACTGTCAACCGATACGTGTTTGGACTGTATTTAATTAGGCCTTCTTGTTCTACCACAATTGTATTTTACAGAAATCGGTCACAGTATAGTCCTGATATCTGAGCTATTGAAGCAAAGAATATAAAGGTTGAGAAACAGTTGTGGTGGTTGTAACTTAAAAAGAGGGGAAGAAAATATATGGCCCTGGGGATTCATTAACCTGCAGCTGGGAAGCGGCATCCATGGAAATCAGCAGGCGATGCATCTGCAGTGCCAGGCTGGGTTCTGCTGTGGAATGGAGAGGGAAGTACATGGTGGCTTAAAAGAGGAATTTAGATTCTGTCCTCTGGGATGCACTTATTAGAAAAGGAAGACACCATATCACATAGGAACTCTTGTTAGCCAGGCGTCTGTCCTGTAGAATCGCACATCTGAGAGATCTTATTGTCGCCACCTAAGATGGGTATTCCATCGTGCTTTTATCCCTGGTGGTAAATGGCTCTAACTTCATCCTGGTTGAGGGACTGAAGAACAAGTGGCAGCTGGTGTTGGAAAACATCTTGGCAGGTAGCAGGGTGTGGCCTCGTCTGGTGTCTATGTGCGTAGGGCCTTTTTGTTCAACAGGCATTCGAATGCCTGCTGTGTAGATAGCACTCTGCTGGGTTTGATGCCATGATGCCGAACTCAACACCATGCTTGTAGAGTCTGTTGGGCTATAACGTAGAGCCTCAGCAAAGGTGTGAAGTACTGAAGCCTGAAATTGGGTTGATGGCTCATATTTCCGTCCTGACTTTTCAGCTACGTATCTGTTGCAACTAGGCGAATGGTCCATGATGTTCTGATAAGAGAAGACTTCTGGGAATCCTCTCTGGTGGTGGGGAAGCCTCCCCATCCAGGGGGTTCTCACTCAGCCTTGCCCACCGGCGGTCCTTCCTGGTCTATCTCTGCTTATTCTATCACAATTTTTTTTTTTTTTTTTTTAAATCAGTAGTCAAATCTCAGCAACAAGAGCGATGGCTAATATAACTAATGAAAGTTTGGAGGCTGGGAAGACGATGGGTTTCTTCTGTAAACCAAAGAGCCAGTTGATGTGTCATTTCACCAAGTGACATGTCTCTATATTAGGCAGGCTGATACGCATAAAGATTCAGGTGATGTAGGTGACATTAACTCATTTTTTTGCTGCCATTAGCCACCGTGACTATTCTTGTGCAACTCCACTCTCATTCGAAGTTTCTCAGTAAGTCATAGCTGATGGACACCGTTAATTTCAGTATTATTCATGGGGGCCTTCTTTGTATATTCTTTTCTGCATTAGAACAATTTATTCAAATAATAGCTTAGGAATTGGACTTTCTTTAAGAGACCCATCAAGTGTTGAAATAAAACACCAGCAAACTTTAGAAAAGTTATCATAGAATTTTTAAATACTCTAAAATTCCTTTTTTTAATGCCAAATCTCCTTCCCTCGACTGTTGCCATGGGGGTTCAGCCTTGAACTTTTGGAAAATCAGTGGCATTTCAAACACACCTATAGTAAACTGGTAAAAGTGCCTTTTCAACGCCAGTTTTCTTTTAAATTTCAAATACAAACATTTGAAAGTCAAGTATAGTCATCTGGTTTCAAAGGGAAGCTGCCTACCATGTGGCAGCAGGGGTGGGGGGTGGAGGGGTGTTAACGGGAGCCAGATGCCGCCCCACCACGAGGGGGCTTTGGGGAAGGAATTCCTGTTCTTTTGGAGAACAGCTTTTTTTAAGAAAAATACTATAGTGGACCTTCTTGTTAAAAGCACCAAACAGCATGTATACATAAAATTGGGGTTAATAAATTGAATTACATTGTAAAACACAAGATTTATCTGAAGCTCTGCATCAGAGAAGTTGTTCCCTTAACTGTAACCTCAGAGAACTTGTGATTTCCCCCAAGCCCAAGGCCATTTGAGATAAAACTTGGCAAATTAGTAGTTCTGTGAATGGTGTGTTGAAAGGAATAGAGTTGTATTGTCCCTGTGCCCACTGTGCATTTTACAGACATGTTTGACTGTTTTTATGAGGAGTCATGGTATCTACTACATGTGGTAATTTTATTGGCATCCATAATTCTAACTTTAGTGTTAATTTTGGCAGCACGGAGAACAAAAAAAAGGCACACTTCAGTCTTGAAGAACAAAGCAGAGCAAGGCTTTGAATTAGGAAGAGAAAATGATGAAGCCTTTACTGCAAGGGGAAAAAATTAATAGCCAATATATGTACTCGTTTCTTTGAAAATTAAAGCCTACTTTTTCAGATCAGATGAGCATTAACGTAGTTTTCCCCAGCATGATGAAAATAGCTAGACACTGGTACTATATTATCCTTTGATGGCAGAATTCTGTTGCATTGATAGGATCATAGAATTTTAGAGCCTGAAGGAATCTTCTGAAATCATTTCATCCAAACCTTCATTTTACAGATGAGGAAACAGGTGCGAAGTGGGTAATTGTATTTTGTTGTAAGAGACTGGGTATTTATCAAAATATCCCCTGAATGCCTTTTTCTATTGGGAACGTCCCAATTACAAACTAGTGCAGTTTCGGAACTGCTTTTATAAGTAGCTTATTTTGGCACATAATCTTCATCAGGGTCAAAGATAACTCTTAGACCCAGATAATAGATTAAATTAAGATTTACAATGAAAAACAGTGCTTAAAAATAAACAGGGCCCAGGTGCAGTGGCTCATGCCTATAGTCCCAGCACTTTTGGAGGCCAAGGCAGGAGGATTACTTGAGGCCAGGAGTTCGAGACCAGCCTGAGCAACATAGCGAGACCCGGTCTCTATTAGCTGTGTGTGGTGGCACATGCCTGTAATAGTCCTAGCTGCTCAAGAGTCTAAGGCAGAAAGATTGAGCCCATGAATCCAAGGTTACAGTGAGCTATGATTGCTCCCTCCGCTGCACTCCAGCCTGGGTGACAGAATGAGACTCTGTCTCTTAAAAATTGAAAACAAACAAACAGGATAATTCATACAGAATGCTGGTGCTTAAAAAAAACCAGATTATTTAAAGAAGGCTAAGATAGAAGATGGGTGTTGGTACTTCCAGGATTGTTGTTTATGATGCGGTTCACTTGGAAAAATTATGGTTTCCCCTTTCTTACACACTTGTATCAGGGTGGGTACTTAAAGATGAAATATTACAAAATAGGCTCGTGTTTGCTTTCTTAGTGCATGTCTTTTAGAAAGCTTATGGATAGCATCCATAAAAGGAAGAATACAAGTTGTCATGAAAGTCACATCTTAAGAGTTGTGTTGTCCTCCCTCACCTGCAAAGGTTGAAGCTGAACTGACTGCAAAACATGAAAATGGGGTTTATACAGGATGGGGCTTTTTATGACGGCACTTTTTTTCTGGCCCACAGATAGAAGCAAGATAGGAACAATTTTGGAACTCGAGTGCCTGAAGCTATTTGATACGTAATAGGCATTCAAGTATTTCTTGAAAGGATGAATTATGTGAGAGCATGTTTTGAAATAATTCCAACTAAAGTAACTGGCCAAAAGTTGGGAAAGGAAAATAGACGGGGATTGGAACCCTAAGAATGTACGGGCTGGAGAAAGACATTTCCTGGGGTGAAAGTGACTAGCTGTGGACAATACAAAAAAGGCAGAGCAAGTTGGCATCTGCAGGATGTCCACATGGTGTCCCGGGCCCTGCTTGTGAGTTACGGGAGCCAGCGTTGTAGCCACCAGCTCATCCTCCGCAGACGCTTGAGAGTGATTTTCTGACCTAGATGTCACGTGACTCCCCTGCATCAGGCCCTGGGGGGTGTGCCATCGGCACCGTGAGTGTGAGCGGTGTGCCTCGGTGCAGGGCCCATCGTCCACCCCCCCATCCTCCACCCGCCAGGAGATCTCGCTCTTCATGTTGGCCAGCTGGCCTTACGGGACAGCGGTGTCCAAATTGTCACTGATGTGTTTTACATGTGAAGCGCTCCTATGCCCAAAGTTTCCTTGCAGTGATAACAGTTTCATGTCTTTTCACATTTGAAATTTATTGAATGCTGCTTCTTTCCAAGGCACTGTGCTTGGTTTTGTCTGAATTAGCCTAGATGGGACAAACGTCCCCCGAGGACTGCACGTAAATGGATGTTTGTAAGAAAATAATGCTTAACTAAAACCTATTTGTTCCTTCTTTTTTGAGAACAAATAGGACAGAATTATAGCAATTCAGAAAGAATTCATTAGCCCACAAAGTACCAATGAGGTTTTAGATGAGCTGTCTTTATGAATATGTTCAGGACGAATGTGAACAGTAGAAAAATCCGTCCTGTAAATTATACACAAGTAAGTTACAGTTCATTATGCAGAATGTGGTAGTTTCTGAAGATTATGTAGATTATGGTGACCAACAGTATTATAGAAGCATTTGCATTCTCTTGTTTTCTTCTTTGAAGAAATAAATATGGTCTAGTAGTTGCAAGAATTTTCTAGTAGCGTATTTTAAGAATGACTAGTTGGCTCATTAAGCAGGTTGATCCACAAAAAATTATGGTTAACCTGAATAATGTTTATGTTGTGTTGAGAGATACCTATGATTCCTTTAATGTAGGTCTTAACCTTACTTAATACATACTTTTTCTTTTGAAAATTTATTTTTATTTTTAATTGATACACAATAGTACTATATAATTATTTTTCTTTGGTAACTGCTGTGTTTGGGGGATATTGTTCATAAAATTAATCAGGAGGAGAGTCTTAGAAATTGCATAGTTAAGGCCAGGCACGGTGGCTCATGCCTATAATCCTAGCACTCTGGGAGGCCAAGGTGGGCGGATTGCTCAAGGTCAGGAGTTCGAAACCAGCCTGAGCAAGAGCGAGACCCTGTCTCTACTATAAATAGAAAGAAATTAATTGGCTAACTGATATATATAGAAAAAATTAGCCGGGCATGGTGGCGCATGCCTGTAGTCCCAGCTACTTGGGAGGCTGAGGCAGAAGGATTGCTTGAGCCCAGGAGTTTGAGGTTGCTGTGAGCTAGGCTGACGCCACGGCACTCACTCTAGCCTGGGCAACAAATCGACACTCTGTCTCAAAAAAAAAAAGAAAGAAATTGCATAGTTAAGTATATTTGGTCTTTTCTTGTGTGTTTGTTTTGCAGTTACTTAGCAAACACATGAAAATCACAATCCTTTAAAGTACCCTGAGAGATTCCTTGGATTATAATGTCATAAATGGATGTTCATTCATTCAACAAACATTTATGGGGTGTCCCATGTAAGCACTGCCTTGTTGTAGGTCCTAGAAATGTGACGTTCATGTCGCCTTCTGTCCCAGAGCTTGTATTGTAGTGGGTGAGACAGACAGCGGCCTGGTAAACAAACGCAGGCACACACGCACATTCAGAGGGTGAGGGTGGTAACTGCGAGTCACTTTGGAGCAGCGTTAGACCAGGCGATCAGGGTAGGGCTTGTGAAGAGGTGCTGAGGAAATTGAGACCTACAGGAGGAGAAGCCAGTCCCAGAAAGGTCCACCCAAGGAGCATCCCAGGATAAGGGCCTAAAAATAGAGTCCCTGAGTTGAGAAAGAGCCTGGCATGTTCAGAGAAAAGAGGAGGCTGTGAGTGTGGGGTAGGGAGAGAAGTGAGGAATGGGAAGGGCTGGCGGGGGTGTTCCCAGGGCAGGACACGGGTTGGGACCCTGCATGCCCTTGTGTGCCTACGAGGTTCAGATGTCCTTCTCAGGAGAGCAGGCAAGTCCCCTGTGGGATTTTATGCAGGGAAATCGTGTGTTTCACGTTTTCCTAAGAGGACTCTGGCTGTGCTGCAGAGAAGGGAGGTCGAGGCAGGAGGGGAGACCAGGCGACAGGGGATGACGGGGGACGGTGTGTGGGGCGGCTCTGGAGATGGAGTTGGGGACAGACCCAGGAAGTGTCTGGGTGGGGAGTAGACAGTATTGCGGATGGGTTTCGGGATGGGAAGGGCGTGGACAAAAATGTATCTTAGCGCAGTATAAAAACAAGATGACGCGGAAATGTTATTTAGAGCATCCGAGTTCCATTTTGTTCTATACCCTGTGTTAAAAGTTATTGCACATATTCATTGTTATAGGGAAACTGAGCTTTTTCAAAGCAAATGCAATTCGGACCCACGTAAAGCACGCTGCCTCTTACACCTGGCTGCAATGAATGCAAAGGAATTAACTGAGAAGATGATGGTGAAACTAAGTCAGTCATTTCTGGCAAAAGCATGACCTAAAGTAAAGCAGGTAGTTTTGCTAATAGTCCTTCCTTCCTTCCTTCCTTCCTTCCTTCCTTCCTTCCTTCCTTCCTTCCTTCCTTCCTTCCTTCCTTCCTTCCTTCCTTCCTTCCTTCCTCCCTCCCTCCCTCCCTCCCTCCCTCCCTCCCTCCCTCCCTTTCTTTTCCTTCCTTCCCTTTCTTTTCCTTCCTTCCCTTTCTTTTCCTTCCTTTTCTCTCTTTCTCTCTTTCTTTCAACAGAGGGCTCTGGTTTCCTCTTGTAACACACAAAAATTAAGGAATAGTCCTACTGCATTTTTTTGGATCATATTTAATATTTTTGTATCTTTCTTCTTCTGAGACATTCTTAGATAGGATAGGCAAATTTTAGAAGGTGTTAACCTCCCAAATGATACACATGTCAAAAGATACTAAAGTCTGCTTTGGTCCTTGCCCTGTTACCAGCTGACCCTATCTTCTTTCTCTCTCTGTCTGTCTGTCTGTCTGTCTGTCTATTTATTTATTTATTTATGAGACAGTCTCATTCTGTTGCCCAGGCTAGAGTGCTGTGGCATCAGCCTAGCTTACAGCAACCTCAAACTCCTGGGTTCAAGCGATCCTCCTGCCTCAGCCTCCTGAGGGACTACAGGCACGCGCCACCATACCCGGCTAATTTTTTCTATATATTTTTAGTTGGTCAATTAATTTCTTTCTATTTTTTTTTTTTTTTAGTAGAGATGGGGTCTCGCTCTTGCTCAGGCTGGTTTTGAACTCCTGACCTTGAGCGATCCTCCTGCCTCGGCCTCCCAGAGTGCTAGGATTATAGGCGTGAGCTACCATGCCCGGCCCCTTTTCATTTAAAAATCATTTCAGATAACTTTGAGGTCTGTGTGGCCAACCTAGCAACTCAGCCAGACAGCCAGTCTCCGAGCCCCTCTCCCTGCACTGCAGCAGTGGAGACAGAAGGACACAGGAGAGTCTGAGGGGGTCCGTGGTGGAGCTGTGAGGCCCCCCCATGGGGAGGGCAGAGCTGGTCAGGGGATGCTCCGAATCCCACCACTGCTGTGGCTCACCCCCAGCACTAGGTCTGTTTTTATACATTAGGTTTTAGAAGGAGATTTTGTTTGAATAAAGGGTAGGACAGGTTCTTTTTGTTCAAGTTTTAAATATACCGTTGTAGGCAGTTGTAAGCTTGCCCAGTGAGATGGCCTCAGCCCACATAAAATTCTGTCATTTTTAAAATTATTATTGTTACTATCATTTCAGAGATGTCTCACTCTGTTGCCCAGGCTGGAGTACAGGGGTGCAGTCATAGTTCTGCAGCCTCGACCTCCTAGGCTCGGGCGATCCTCCCACCTCAGCCTCCCAAATAGCTGGGACTACAGACGTGCACCACCACACCTGGCTAATATTTTTGGTAGAGACAGCGTCTCACTGTGTTACCCAGGCTGGTCTCAAACTCATGTCCTCAAGCAGTCGTCCTGCTTCGGCCTCCCAAAGTGCTGGGATTACAGGTGCGAGCCACCACATCTGGCCCCAATTCTGTTTTTTTTTTTTTGAGTCACCAATGTGAACTGAACTTCACCCGCCAGTGAGTGACACTCACAGCCTCAATAGCAGCCCCAGATTCCATGGGTGGCCTCCACCTGCTGTGACCCTGCCGAGGTAGGGACTCCTCAGGGGGCCTCTTGTTAGGGTGCTTACGTCCCAGAGGCCCCGGAGGTTTCTGGGTTCCGCGTTGGGTCAGTTCCTGGCTTCTGCTGAATTTTGTCTCCTCTGGCCTCCCTTTCTGGATTTGGGTTCTGCCCCCTCCCACGGGCCTTGGGACAGTACCTTCCTCTTGTCCATCTTGAAGAGAGCGCAGCCACGCAGAGCTGGCTGGAGCCCACGTGGTGCAAGGGGCAGGGGAGCGCTGGACTGAGCTGCGCCTGGGGAGGGATCGGGCTTCAACCCCGGACAGTGAATTCCCACTGCTTCGTCCTGCTGGACTCAACCCCACGCGCAGTGTCCTCATTTCTACCCACCAAACCACTTCCCATCCCGGGGCCGTCAAAGCAGGGTTCAAGTCCTTTCCCAGAGGGCCTCTGCACCCCTCCTGCAAACCAGGGATGGTGGCTGGACAAGCTCCAGGTGTCCCTGCAGTGAGGGGGCCGGTCACACCCCAGAGCGGCCAGGCGTGTCCCGGGGAGGGTGCTGGTAGCTGATTACAGGAGGGGAGAGAGCACGCTTAAGAAATGAAGAAGAGGAGATCGCGCAGGTCACGTGGGAAAGAGTAGAAGCTCACGATATTCTACTTTGTTAAGAGTTTGTACCCTCTTCCTAAAGGACCTCCTTTCAAATGAAATCTTATAGGATCCCAAAGCATAAAACAGGTGGCACTCAGGTGTCAGGAGCTGGCAGCCTCTCCGGCCGCTGAGGCCAGCCCCGCCCCCGCAATCCCCAAGGAAATTCGAGGGATCCTTGGAGCGAAACTTGAAAATCACCACACTGTGGTGTAAAGGTTTCAGCAATGAAGACGGATGTTTGTGTCGCAGGTTGACACCTCCTCAGGAGTCACCTTCTGTGTCTGGGTCATCTTCTGTGATCTGGGTCCTCGGCCTCTCCTGCCTCCATTGGGCCTTTTAGTGTGCACAGGTGGCAGGAGTCTTGGAATGATCTGCCACCTTCTGCCCCTCCCAGGCTGTCATCCCCACGGCCACCTTCCTTAAATTTCTTCCAGGGCTCACCATCCTCATAGCACGAAGGGCTTGGGCACTCATCTTCTTCCTCGTGTTGTCATTGCACACTTGTCCCTTTCTCTGCTTTGCCCCAGAAAACACCTGCTTACCGGTCCTGCCCCCAGCCGCCCTGCTCACTCCTGCCCCCTAGTGCTGGATTCAAACTGCACCTCCTCGGTGAAACCTTTCCACGTCCTAAGTCTCCACCCCATCCTCACCCCCAGGTGGTGGTGTTCTCCCACCTGCTCCCCACTCCCAGCTTGTTCAGTTTTCTCTTGGGCACCTGTCCCACAACACTGTGACCTGTGACCTACCTGTCTGTCTCCTCCACTTAAATAGAAACTCTTCAAGGGCAGAGGTGTTTAGGGGAGGGAGCAGTGCATTCGCTCTACCTGTGGCCCCCAGCCCCCGGCAGATGCCTGACACGTAAAGGCACTCCACGTTTGAATGAATGAATGAATCATCAACCTACCGCGAGTGCATTTGCTGAGATGTGAATGGCAGTTATTACATAAATCAGCTGCAAGTTAATAAAAAACAGGAAATCATTTTTCAAAGCCTTGTTGTTGAAAGACTTTCAGTACCCTATTTAAATGAGCTCTCAGGTGGTAGAGGAAGGTTTCATTTGTCGAGGCAATGGACACGTGGACATCTTTCCACCCGAGTGGAATCGGCCGTGGCTATAACCACCTTCCGTATTCAGAGTTGGTCGTATTCATAATATACGAGGGGAGGGAGGTGGTCGTGGGAGGGTGTATATGCGTGAGGGTGTGTGTATGACAAATGACTGGGTCTTTTAATGAACTGCTCACTTGAAAATCATCTTTCTGCAGGTGATGTGTCACCAATCAGTATGTCTCCCATCAGTCAGTCTCAGTTTATTCCACTTGGGGAAATCCTTTGCTTGGCCATCTCAGCAATGAACTCGGCGAGAAAACCTGTCACCCAAGAAGCACTCATGGAGCACCTGACAACGTGTTTCCCAGGTAAGGGGGAAAAAGCATAGCACTTTCCAAATGCAGGTGTGCTCTGGTGGCTCTAGGACTTCAAGTGGACTGTCCTTCCCATGTTTAAATATAGTAGGAAAAAATACTTCGCCAAAACTGGCCAGAAATTTTTCTTTCTTCTGTAATTAAAAATCAAGGCACCTGTGTTATATCAAAAATAATTTAACTGCTTTGGCTGTAATAGTTTTTTAATTGACACCGAGAGAAAGAAATTAAATCAGAATCCATAAAGAATCTGGCAGAGGATGACCAGGATTGCATTGGATTTTTGCAGTCCGACCTTCTTTAAAATACATGAACATGAGAGTTCAAAGGGTTGGCCAGAAACAACTGAAAATTTCAGTCGTATACGATTAAACTACAGAAAAAATAATCATATTTTGCATGTTTGTGTCATGGCTTGATGAGTTTGAAGAAAATAATGTTGGATAAATTAGTTTAGATTTCATTTTAAAAAATGAATATTTGGTTTCTTAAATACTATAAAAAGAAGGCAACAGCCCAGCTGCTTTGTGGATGACAGTTGGTGTTCCCAGTGCTGAAAGGTGTTGGGGACAGTGACGGGCTAGAGAACGCACGCCTGTGTCACGAGAGGCAGCTCACCCCTCAGCTCCAGGATTTTGTCACCCCAAGCCCAAATGCAGAGTCCTGCCAGAGTTGCCAAATCTCATTTTTCAAGAGAATCTGAAAGTTAAGTTTTATGTCAAATCTCTAGATCCCCTTAAATATTGGCGTGTGTGTGTATGTGTGTATGTGTACATTATAACATGTGTATGCCAGCAGCACGCAGGGCAAGCACATTATTGGGTCACCAGTTTGCCAACTTGACGTGGACTCGACCTATTTCTAGATTGAAATAGAGAGTATATTAAAAACAAATGCTTGATATATTTTTCATTCAACTTAAAAGAGACCTTAGTGGCCGTGCGCAGTGGCTCATGCCTTGTAATCCTAGCACTCTGGGAGGCCGAGGTGGGAGGATCACTTGAGCTTAGGAGTTCGAGACCAGCCTGAGCAAGAGTGAGACCCCGTCTCTACCAAAAAGAAAGGAAAAAGAAAAACCAACCAGGTGTGGCGCCACACACCTGTAGTACCAGCTACCCGGGAGGCTGAGGCAAGAGGATCACTTTGAGCCGAGGAGTGGGAAGTTGCAGTGAGCTACAGTGATACCCCTGTGCTCCACCCAGGGTGACAGAAGGCGACTCTGTCTCAACAGAACACCCCTCCTCACAACTCCCCAGCCCTTGGTATTAAAAAGAAAGAGAGACCTTAGTAAATATAAGCTGTTGACTGTATCAGTTAGCTTTTGCTACAAAAATGCTGGGTAACAAATGGCCACAGAACATTGGGGCATGGGACAATAAGCGTCTATTTAGCTTGTGTGTCCGTGAGCTCCCCAGGAGGCAGCTGATCTAGGCAGGGCAAGTGGAATAGCTCTACTGCAGCCGTACCCCATCCTCTTTGGAAAGGCGGGCAAGTGGAGGCCTATTTTGTACATGGGGTGGCAGAGGCACAAGAGCACACGCCCACTGCACAAGGGCTCTTCAACCCTTTGGCTACACCACACCCACTAACATGGCACCGGCCAAGGCAAACCTGACCAGACCCAAAGTCAAGGTGAGGGGAAGTGCACCCCGCACCTGGGGAGAAGATGGAAGGACTAATTCTAAGCTCAACAGTGATCTAATCTACCGTATCGGCTCTCCCCACTTTTTCTTTTGCCCCAAAGAAATTTTATTTTTCTCTCCTAGTGATGCTTTTCTCCTTTTAAAGTTTTCTAATCCATGTTTTGATGTAATGTATATAGTTCAAAAACTCTAACATGAACCTACCCTTGCAACCTGTAAATTGTCTTAAATTTTGTATCATCTTGTTATCTGAATAGTCTTCACCGTCTGATTGTTTGTCTCTTTGTGTTAACTTCCAGGCAAACCTTTCCTTTCAGTAGTAAGACAAACAGAATGCCAGGTGAGAGCTCTCTAAGCGGGGAACAGATGCAAACACAGTGCTCTCGTGGACGAAGGCCCTTCTTGCAGCCTTCTAAGTGGGTAGCCACTTCCGACATCAAACGACCCAGCAGCTTTTTAAATCCGTATATTTTTAATACAGCTTCGTGAGAGGTCATATGGCTTTTCTGAATTGGTTATATGCCTCCCATTACCGAGCTATAAAATAAAAGAGTGGAAAGAACACAGAGTCAGTATGTGATAGTAAAATGTTCGTCCCTGCCAAGCAGCTGATAACAATATCACTAAGTTGGAATACTTTGTAGAGAAATCCATAGGTCATTTGCACTTCAGAGAATAACTGCTTTTCTAGCTTTTATGGGACGTTAACTTAAATCCCAAGGTTTTCAGATGGACTGAGAGGGGCTAATTAAACCGTTTTCTTTGTAGCACTGATGACTTTTTGGCCAGCCCCGGGAGTTTGCAAGGACAGGGCACAAACCTGAGTCTAGGGCTTGGGTTTGCGAACTATGGCCTGCAGGCCTAGTGTGGCCCACCCCCATCTTTGTAAATAAAGTTTTATTTGAACACAGCCATGCCTGTTTGTTTATGTACCACCTTTGGCTCTTTATGCTACAGTGGCAAAGAGTACAATGGAGATCATATGGCTCACAAAGCCTAAACTATTTACTGTCTGGCTCTTTACAGAAAAAGTTTGTGGACCTCTGGTCAAGGGCATAGTGGTAATTATTAAAAATTTTGTTCAGCAGTGGCTCCAGATTTTAAACTGGTATTCCATAAAAAATGAGATTTTGTTTCCTGCGTTCCTTCTTTCCTTATCTCCTTCTCTTTTTTCTTTTCTTTCCTTCCTTTGATTTCTTGCCTTTCTTTTGCTATCACTTAAGCTACAGCAGAACGAAACACTTCAGAAAATGATAATAGTAAAACTCTAGAAGGATTTAAATATCATTTATAGTTTTTGTTTTTTAAAGGTAAGAGTAAATTATTTTGTTCTTTTATGTCTTACAACTTGAAAATAAAGTTTTGAAGTCTAAACATTATTAGAACATTTGAATTCTCATACTTAATGCATATTTTATAGATAAAAGGAATAGACAAGAACTTGGCCTCTGTATATGTTTTGGACATCCATATACTAAAGAAAGTTTTTAGTTAAAAGTCTTTGAGTAAAAATGTCTGATATGCTGAAACTTAAACCTTTTCATCACTTTTCTATGTGTGTTGAATTTTTGAAAACCAACTCAACAATTTTTATATACCAGTTACCGCTACAGAATCAAGTGGGTGTGTATGTCACCTCACAGTCATAAAGTCTTTCTCTTGAGACTTCCTGGCTATTTTTAATGCCTTATTTCCCACTCTCGAAGTTTTGGAAGGATCGGGGGAGCCTCAGTTTCTCAGCTCACCCAGTTCTGGGGTGCTGCACCCTGTCCTTTGAAGGTATCGGCCCAAAGTTGAGACGAACAAATAGCTAGTGTTTCCTGAGCGCTCAGCGTGCCAGGCACTGTTCCCCACACACTCAGCTCAGCCGCAGCAGCCCCAGAGGGTAGGAACTTATTTCCCATAAGTTGGTTGACAGTAAACGGAGGCTCAGAGAGGTTACGTTGCCCAAGGTCACACCAGCTGGGTTAGTTGGCTAGGGCTGCTGTAACCCAGTGCAGGTGCCGTCAATCACAGGAAGCTATCATCTTACAGCTCTGGAGGCCAGAAGTCCACAATCCAGATGTCCACAGGGGTGGTCGGTCCCTTCTGAGGCTGTGAGGCCATCTCCTTGACTCGTGGACTTCCCCATGTCCCTTCACGTGGTCTTCTCTTTGTCTGCACCTGTGTGTGTGCCCACATTTCCTCTTTTTAGAAGGACACCCATCATATTGGAGTAGAGCCCACCCTAATGATCTCTTTTTAACTCGGCCATCGCTGTAAAGACCCTATCTCCAAATAAGGTCATATTTGAAGGTGGTACTTGGGGGTTGGGATTTCAACATACAAAGTGGGGGCATAATATGACCAGTGACACCCACTAGCAGTGACAGGGCTAGGACTTCAGTCAGCAGTCTGGCCCCCGGAACCCAAGCTGGTAGTCTCCGCATTAATTACACTGCCTTAATCGTGTTAGGTTGAACCACATGAAATTGCCATTTTTGCATTTTTTCAATCTTGCTTAACTGTTGGCAGTTTCATATGATTCAACCTGACCTGTTTTCAAATTGTATCATTCAGTTGAATCTTACAAGTATTATCACCCTTTATGTGCCTGGTACCGAGGAATGGAGAATACCCAAGAAATAAAATAAATGGTGTATAGCCTGGGGAATGTATACTTTCTCAAGAATTTATACCCTTCTGGGCACAGAGGCTCACATCTGTAGTCTTAACTACTCAGGAGGCTGAGGTGGGAGGATCGCTTGAGCCTATGAGTTTGAGGCTGCCGTGAGTTGTGATTGTGCCACTGCACTTCAGCCTGAGCAACAGAACAAGAACCCATCTCTTCAAAAAAATTATCTTAATTCTGTTTTTTAAGGTAGCCAAGGCATAAACATATATACAAAACCCTTTGAAAACAATATCATTCATTGTACAAAGAAGCTTCTATTGTTTTTTTTTTTCCTGGTGTTTCTAGTCTAGCAAATCTGGGAGTTTAGGATCTAGTGATCAAATATAGAGTGTCTGAGCTTTCATTTTGGTTAGAAATTAGAGAAACCACTTCCATCCTGCTGACTTGTACCAAAAGGGAGAATAGTCTCACCTGAATTTCACCAGTGCTGTAGCCAGTTTCAAAACTGAAGGTGATGATTTCAACATTCGAGGGCACATCATTAACGGTGGCCAGGTCTAATTGCCCTTTTATATGATTTATAAAATTAAGTTTATTAAGTAAACAAAATTTTAAAAAACAAGTGTATAGAGTAGGCCCCATATGGTAGCGTCTCTATATATTAGATCTGTTTTTCAACACCAAGGTAGCTATTTTAACTATTTCCCTAATTGGTTTTATTGAAAAAGCCTTTTCTGTAAGTTTATCTCATATCATATAAAACACTTTTCATTCTTCTCTCACTTAAAAATATTATCTTTCATGATTTCATTCAGTAAATGCTTTGTAATAACAGAAGCCTTCTAACTCCGTCTAGCTTCCATACTGCTCTTGCCAGCGTTTATATTTTCTCATTCTATTGGTACCGTGTTTCCCCGAATATAAGACCTACCCATAAAATAAGCCCTAGCAGGATTTCTAAGCATTTGCGCAATATAAGCCCTACCCAGAACATAAGACCTAGTGATGGGCGTGGCTATGCAGTGTATCTGCACAACCCATGCATTTCGTCACAGAGCGGTAAAGAAAAGGAACAGCCCTTCTCATGTGTCCCATGGTGACAGCTACTATCCCAGAGGTGACCGGAAAGGTGTGGGCAGCCCCACCAACAAGGTCGGCTCCCCCTGTCAGGTCTCGGCCATCCTGTGCGTGCTGCAAGCTGAGGCTTTGAGGGTAAAGTAACACACCCCCTGAAGATAAGCCCTAGGGTGTCTTCTTAAGGAAAAATAAATATAAGACCCTGTCTTATTTTCGGGGAAACACAGTAGTAACACAGGAGTTGCTAGAGAGAACTAGGATTCACGCTAAATCTAATGAACACCTTTGTCTGAATCCTGCTTACTAGCAGGGGATGATAACTTCGAATCTGGGCAAAATGAATAGGATTCAGCCGCATGTTCCCTCTTCCTTCTCACAAGTGTGTTTTTCGGTTTCAGGTGTCCCGACCCCAAGCCAAGAGATTCTGCGACACACGCTGAACACGCTGGTGCGGGAGAGGAAAATCTACCCGACCCCGGATGGCTACTTCATCGTGACCCCGCAGACTTACTTCATAACCCCTTCCCTCATAAGAACTAACAGCAAGTGGTACCATTTGGACGAGAGGATACCCGACAGGTCCCAGTGCACCTCCCCACAGCCCGGAACCATCACGCCCTCTGCCTCAGGCTGCGTCAGGGAAAGGACACTGCCCAGAAACCACTGCGACTCCTGCCACTGCTGCCGCGAGGACATGCACAGCATGCACGCGTCCACTCTGCAGAGGAAACCCGCCAAGGACTGCAAAGACCCCTACTGCCCTCCCTCTCTGTGCCAGGTGCCACCCACCGAGAAGAGCAAAAGTACTGTAAACTTTTCCTACAAGACGGAAACCCTCTCAAAACCGAAAGACAGTGAAAAGCAGTCCAAAAAATTTGGGCTCAAGTTGTTCCGGCTAAGTTTTAAAAAAGACAAGACCAAACAGCTGGCGAATTTCTCTGCCCAGTTTCCCCCTGAGGAGTGGCCCCTGCGGGACGAGGACACGCCGACCACCATCCCCCGGGAGGTGGAGATGGAGATCATCAGGCGGATCAACCCGGACCTGACCGTGGAAAATGTCATGAGGCACACGGCGCTCATGAAGAAGCTGGAGGAGGAGAAAGCACAGAGGAGTAAAGCCGGGTCCTCAGCCCATCACAGCGGAAGGAGTAAAAAGAGCAGGACTCATCGGAAGTCCCACGGAAAGTCCCGGTCCCACAGCAAGACACGGGTGTCTAAGGGAGACCCTTCGGACGGCTCGCACCTGGATATCACGGGGGACAGAGAGTATGACTTCTGCGATCCTCTCACCAGGGCACCCAGGGAGGGCTGCTTCATCATCGAGCACAAAGGGGACAACTTTATCATGCACAGCAACACGAACGTGATTGAGTCGCATTTCCCCATGACGCCGGAATGGGACGTGTCTGGCGAGTTGGCCAAAAGGAGAACTGAGATGCCTTTTCCGGAACCTTCCAGGGGAAGCTCCCACTCGAAAGTGCACCGAAGCCACAGCCATACCCAGGACCGAAGGTCCCGGAACGAGAGATCCAACAAAGCCAAGGAGAGGTCCAGGTCCATGGATAACTCCAAAGGCCCTCTGGGCGCTTCTTCTCTAGGGACGCCCGAGGACCTTGCCGAAGGCTGTAGCCAGGACGAACAGACCCCCAGCCAGTCCTACATCGACGACAGTACTTTAAGGCCTGCACAGACCGTTGGTCATCAAAGGGCTCACATTTCCTCCACAAGCTACAAGGACGTGTGTATTCCAGAAATAGTCAGTGGCGGCAAGGAACCTTCCAGTGCTTGTAGCCTTTTGGAACCGGGCAAACCACCCGAGAGTCTGCCGTCCTATGGTGAGCTCAACTCATGTCCAACGAAAACAGCCACAGACGACTATTTCCAGTGCAACACCTCGAGCGAGACGGTGCTCACGGCGCCATCGCCTCTAGGAAAAAATAAGGAGGACCATGACACTCTGACCCTGGCAGAAGGGGTGAAAAAGCTGTCCCCATCTGATAGACAGGCCCCCCATGCCTCCAGGGAGCCTGTAGGGCACAAGGAGGAGTCGCCAAAAGGGCCAGGCGGGGGCCCGGCCGCTTCGGGCGGAGTGGCGGAAGGGACGGCCAACGGGCGCCTTGTCCAGCACCACGGCGCCGAGCCCAGCAGCCTGGACAAGAGGAAAGAGATATTCAGCAAAGACACACTGTTCAAACCTCTTCACAGCACCTTGTCTGTAAACAGCTACCACAAATCGAGCCTGTCCCTCCTCCGATCTCACCCGAAGGCGCCTGCTGACACGCTGCCCGGCCGATGCGAGAAACTGGAGCCGTCCCTGGGGACCTCGGCGGCACAAGCCGTGCCTGCGTCCCAGCGTCAGCAGGAGCCGGGAGGGACCCAGGAGGCGTCCTTTGACTATTACAACGTCTCCGATGACGACGACTCTGAGGAAGGGGCAAACAAAAACACGGAGGAGGAGAAAAACAGAGATGACGTAGGCACCATGCAGTGGCTCCTCGAGAGGGAAAAGGAAAGAGACTTGCAGAGGAAATTTGAGAAGAACCTCACCCTTCTTGCCCCAAAAGAAACCGACAGCAGCAGCAACCAGAGAGCCACCCATTCGGCCCGGCTCGACAGCATGGACAGCAGCAGCATCACTGTGGACAGTGGATTCAACTCCCCACGGTAGGGAGAGGTGTCTCTGCACGCACATGCACCTGTCAGGGCCTGGGGCTTTATGCAGATAACGCCGGAATGTGTCTGATTGCACGGTCTTGGTTCTGTGAATGAGGGCTAAGAGTTGTACGAGTTGTATTGTTAACAGCCTGTTTCCAACTTCTTTTTCAGGAATTGAAAAAAATGTTTCTGCAGCTGTAGAGATCACCAATCTGGACTGGTGGGTTGGCTCCTTCCCTCAAACCTGCATCAGTCCAATCTAACTAAGATATCAACATTTCCCGGTGTTTTTTTCTTCTATGTTCATATTGCCACCACGCTAAGGGAAGGTTTTTTTTTTTTTTTAAGTTGTTCGAAAAATTGTAACTTTCTGAGTGGAGTGAATAGTTAGTGGGGCTAGGGGTTGGGAGTAAATTGATGCTGGTGGGGGGGGGTGTCCCTCTAGTGAGGATGTAATAGCAGATCTTAAAACCTTTGCAGCAGATCTAGAGGCTTGTCGCTGTTTCAATCCCTGTTTTCCGTGCGGCTGCCCTCTTGCGCCCACACCTGCCTTTCACTGTCCTTGTGTCCGCAGAGAAATGGAAACTTGCTCCCCTCAAAGAAAGGTCGGGGACCTGTGCCCTGTTAGATCAAAGCACGTGCCAACACTTGTGTCCTCCTACGGAACTGGTACGACCCATTCAGGCAGTGTAATCATAGTTCCTTCTTTTTAGCAGGTGTTGGTAATTCAGCAGTGGGCTGATGGCCGAGAGTTTGTCTTGCCCCGTGGTCATGTCCAAAGTACTGATGTTTTTTGGGAGTTAAGAAAGAAACGAGAGTCTATGCAACTTCCTTTTTTCTCCTTAACTCTTCCTTCTCCTCAGAGAGCAACAGGGGACTTTATTCTTTCTCCTTCCAAATCCTACTCCAGATTGGTGACTCTGAGGTGCAGAAAAACTACTAAGAGGTTGATATTCCTTACCAGCTGCGATTCCCAAGATTTTACAGCACTTGAAATTTTAACAAGTCCTCAGCGTTATGTACTGCGCACCTTTATTTTCCTTGTGAAGCATTCAGATGGATTCTGTTGTGATCACTTCACCGTATCTTTGGATAATTTGTGGTCAGAGTATCCCCAAATCAGAATTGGGAATCAAATTAATCAGTTTATTCCATTTTAGGCCTTTGTTATTTCTTTTATTAAAGAGCTAGTTCTTGAGTATTCTAGTAGTATTATTTTGGTCATGGAGCCTTTTGTCCAAGTTAACACGTTGTGTGGAAGTCTGTTGTCGGAATGGAGCCCAGAGGTGGCCCCGGAGAAGGTGCTGGAGACCGACTCCAGGTTCCCCCGCCCACCCCTGCAGAGCCCTAGGGGCGGCAGGGAGCCGTGCACGCAGCCCGGAAACCACTGTGACTTTTCTACAAAATCATTTTTGCTAAATAATTTTTTTTTTTGAGACAGAGTCTCACTTTGTTGCCCAGCCTGGAGTGAGTGCCATGGTGTCAGCCTAGCTCACAGCAACCTCAAACTCCTGAGCTCAAGCGATCCTCCTGCCTCAGCCTCCTGAGTAGCTGGGACTACAGGCATGTGCCACCATGCCCGGCTAATTTTTTCTCTATATTTTTAGTTGGCCAATTAATTTGTTTCTATTTTTAGTAGAGACAGGGTCTCGCTCTTGCTCAGGCTGGTTTCGAACTCCTGACCTCGAGCGATCCGCCCGCCTTGGCCTCCCAGAGTGCTAGGATTACAGGTATGAGCCACCGTGCCCGACTGCTAAATAATTTTTTATCCCAAATCAAATCTTACTTTATCTTCTGATTTATGTTATCTATCCTTGTTTCCCGTATTTTCCTAGTCTACTCTTTTTTTTCCTCTTGAATTCCTGGTAGTAGATACCAGATGCAATGCACGTTAGAACCTCAGAACCGTTGCTGAGGGAAGGTGTGGCTCATTTGCCTGTGTCTTTATGTTCTGCTGTTTCTTATCATGTGGACCCTACTGCCCGCTTGCTTCTCGCACAGCCAGTTTCAGACCCTTCGCTTTGCCCTGTCGGCCCCTGGACTTCCACAGACAGAAAGCTACAGTGCGCCAGAGATAGTTGCTAAGGAGAGGTCAGGAGTTGCTTGATGGGTTCTAAAAACCTACCACTGCGTGAGACTGAAAGTTTTGCTTGTTTGTTTGTTTGGGGAGTAAACAAAAATGGTCATGAACTGGTGGAACCAGTATCGCCACAGAATATATTTTATTATCTCTAAATTTGGGGTGCAGAATGTAGAATTTATGGCCGGGATTACTTCTTAAAGTAAGTTTATTTTCATTTTTTTAACTATGTACTTAAAGTTAATTTCTATGTGATGGTAGAAGTATCCCAAAATCAGAATTGGGAATCAAATTAATCAGTTTATTCCATTTTAGGCCTTTGTTATTTCTTTTACTCTAACATTCTAACCTTCACACATTGGCCCCATGTGTGTCCACTAATATTAGGTAGAATTTTCTCTACGTGAGTATGTGTATGTCCATATACATATACCACCAGTAAATTTCATGCAGTTAGAGAATCTACAGAACAGTTTTTAATTTTATCTCTTTCATGTTTAATATCCCTTGATTAGAAGCAAGGTGACACGCCTATTTTCTGTACATCTTAATAAATTCACTAAGTTTCTTACTGATGCGTGAGGATGTTCTGCAAAGGAGAATATTTGACTTCCAGAGAGTTTTATTCTCCAGCATGAGGAATGTTTACGTCCACTGCTGTGGCAGTCTTAAGCATGCCACTTACTAGGATCTTTTAGTAAATAATTCACTGAGCAGCTAAGACCCAACCAACAAAAAGAGCCCAAAAAGTGGTTTTTCTCCATACTCCAAGGTTTCAGTGTTCCCCATAAGTCATGTCCAGCCACATTTCCAAAATTCTTTGGTCCCTTTTTTGTGAACTGAAAGTTATTGAGAAGGCAAACGGGTAGAGTCATGAACTATGCTGTGAGATCTAATGTTGCAAATGAAAAGGTCTTGACATGAAAAGCCTGCGTTTTCAAATCTGAGACCAAAAACTGGTTGATAGACACAAAATCAGAGAGCCCAAAGGCTGCAAGGGATGTGTCTGCTTAATGTACTGCATGAACATGTGCTGCAGGGGCCGGGGCCAAGGGAACACGTGTACGCAGAAGGATGGAAACAGAGCTGCTTGGTTCATTTCTCTTGCCTATAAAATCCTGCAGTCTTATAGTTAAGGTTGCACTGTATTAACTCTCTTAAAAAAAAAAAAAAACTTTTAAATTTGGGGAATATTTTCACTGCTAACATTCCATCTCCATTAACTTTTCATCATCATATCCAAAGCCCTCAGTATGAATGTCACAGACTGTCATCATTATTACAACAATAATGAAATATACTCTTTGGAGAAACAGAATACTTTATATATTTATCACTATTAATGTGTTGGTTGTGCTCATAGATGGTCAAAGGCGTAGTAGAGACAGACCAACTTAGATGATCTATTGCAACAACATGTATTTACAGTGCCTGGCATACAACAGGTACTTAATAAATGTTAAGACCATTCCTTAAGAGCTGGTTTAAAAGTAGGCCCTTTGGACATTAAAATGCACTTTCCTATAGAAAAGATGTCATTAGTAATGTATCAGTTCCCACGCCAACCCACAGTCACTATTTAATTCATTGTATGCTAGATGTGTAATAATTTGTCGTTCTAGCTTTTTAGTGTACAGATTCTTCACTGATGCTTATTTCTTCTTCACAGTCACCCTGTGAGTAGGTAAATCGCATCCTAACCCTACTCATTTTAGAGATGAGGAAGTCACATACTGTAAAAAGTTACTATGGTGATTAAGAATGAACCTGAAGGTGTGTGTCTCTGAGGTCCTCCATGGTCATTGCCCTCCCTCCATCCTCCACCTCACCCCCTGCCTCAGTGTAGCTCTGAAAAGCCACTGACGAATGTTCTTGGGGAAGGTGTCAGGCAGGTAAGTAGGTAAGTCTAGCACTTTCCGTCGTTTTAGTGAAGACATTTTGGAGTATTTCTATGTGCCTAGATTTACCATAATTACCAAAGAACTTGACTTATCTCTATGAATGTATTAATATTAACTTCTGGAAGTGCCGTCTACGTTCAAGAAAGGTCTAGCTGTCTTTTTGGTAGTCGATCGACAAACTGCCTTTGAAACAATTAACTCTTGGCTTCTTGGTGAGAAGCGAACTCAAGGCCACAAGGGGTTGGGCTGAACTAACCCATAAGAAAGGTCTGCCAAGGTAGAGGCTTCAGATAAAACTGCTGTCAGCTTAGGATGGGAATGAGAGAAGTGGGGCAGCTATGCCCACTGTACTAGTTCTGCCTGTCGACTGGCTTAAGCAGGGTTACCTCATTTATGGAGACCAAGTCTCATAGAATGTTTTTCTAAACATTGAGTCTACCCTACAGGGTGGATGTTTTGAGAATGTTTATGGCTTTGCAATCTCTGTGTAAGCTGCTGACTTTCTTATGGCCATGTTGAGGACCTTGAATGTGAAACCTATTCGGTTCCCCTCAATCAGGCCCAGTGATCTTATTTCTGCTATTGCACTATGCATTCGAAAGGCATTTGAAATGTTAGATATCCCAAATCTCCTAAAGCAAACAAACAGTTTCAAATGTTTCTAACTCCAAAAAATTAAAAGAGAAATCAAAGCAACAAAGCTTTTAAACACCTGTATTCCATAAGAATTCTTTGAAAAAAAGAAAATGTTTCTACCTAAGGTAGGCAGACATGGATATAAACTTCACAAGTGAATGGAAGAAAAATCTAAGGTCCTTTATCTGGAAAATATAATGTATTTTAACTAACGTGTAGAAATAGGAAACAGAGGTATAGAGTGTTTAAAACAAATTTTCAGCAGGGCACATCAGAGCCTGGGCTACTCCAAGTCCACCAAAGCCCAACTCCGCTAATCCAGAATGAAAACGAATCATTAGGGTAAAATTGTTGAGTTTATTCAGGAGCAGTTATGCCAATGAATTTCCCACCTGAAGTGAAATCATTACTTAGGCACATTTATGAGTATTCATTGTTCAAACGAATGTGCTAGCCATCACCTCAAATTCGAAGTCATTTCCTTGAATGTGAAAAGAAGGGGGGAGACGTCTCCAAGTGTATTTAGCTGCTTCGAAACCCTTTATTCGCTTAGTGGGCTGATGATGATAACATGTCTGTGGAAGCTTCTGGAGTCCACATTGGAGGCGCATATGTGAACAATCAGTCGAGATGTGTATTAATAGGGCATGATGACCCAACAGAGGAAATCCATTAACGACATCATTTGCTCTTCCTCTGGGGCTCAATATATATAATTATTTATGTTCACAACAAAACAAAACAAACCCTCTTTACTCTTCCAGTACTCGGGAGAGCCTGGCTTCCAACACGTCAAGCATTGTTGAAAGTAACCGTCGTCAGAACCCCGCGCTGAGCCCGGCCCATGGCGGAGCTGCTCCAGCCTTCAACTTCCGAGCAAGCACGGACACCCCGGCAAGCGAAGCGGAGAAATTACAGAAACCTTCCAACTGTTTGCAAGCTTCTGTGACTAGTGTGTGATCGTCATTCTGCCTCAGACCTTCTGTCTCATTCGATACAGCAAAGTTTACGACACTGGGACTGATGTTTACATCTTTGGAAAGACAAGCATCTCAACCACAGTTTTTGTGTTTACTTAAACTGTGCTGCTAAGTAGGCTAGGGCAAAAAGAAAAAAAAGAAAAAAAAAGAAAAAAAAACAACAAAAATCTTTATTTCAAAGTATTGCTTTTCACATTTTTGGCTCTGTAGCAACTGAATAGCAGTAGGGGTGATACGTATACTTTTGCTTCACTAATTGTATCTGAGCACACATAGGAAAGTCTAGACACTGTAAGTGTAATATGCATTTTCAATGTCATTCAGTTGCCAATTCCATTTTAAAATGCCACAGATGCGTGTTGCTCCCAGTCTGTGGCCAAATGATGCCGCAGAACTGATCCTTGACACTTCCAAAACAAAAAACAAAAACCCACACAAAAAACTAAGCCACCACAAAATGTCAGATGCAAGGGTCCACCTTGAGGGAAACCAATGCCAAACTGACTAGAAGGGATCCCAGCCCTTTTGTGTGTGAGTTGTTTATGCACCAGTCATTTTTCACTGTGAGTTTTCGTGACGCTGTTCCGCAAGAGCCCATGGAAGTGTGTGAGAAGGGGTCGCGATGGAAATACTGGGAGTGTTTGCTGTCAGAATTTTGTTTTCAAGTGTAACAGATGCTTGTCTGATTTTTAACCTTCCATAATCACAAACAGGAATATAGGCCTTTGAATCTGAAGTGGACAAAGGAAGGGAATTCCAATTCTGGCTGGGGCACAGCACTAAGTGATGGAAGAGGTAATGTGGACTTTTAAAAGGTGTTAATCAAATATCGAAGGAAGGTAATTTCCTCCTTGTGATACTTATGGTGATCCTATCTTACTATAATAGATACAATAATTAGTTTGTTTAAAAGCAAAATGTTCTTTGTGATACAAATGAAGAGTATGGCCTGAGGATGTTATTCTTTCTAATGGAAGGACATAAATCTATTTTATGTAGTTTTAAATAGAATGCCTAAATTAGGCTGTGGGAGATAATTTTTAGTGGTTATAGGAAAGAGCAAATTTAGGGAGAGTTGAACTTCAGGCCTTTTATTCCTGGGAAGATATCTATAGAGAAAACTTTTAAAATAATTTTTGATTAGAAATATACATGTGCCCATGTAATAAAAAACAGAATGTGCTCATTCTGCTATAATCATAATTTGTACTCCCCTAAAATTTATGAAAATAACAATTATGCATACATGAACTATGCCAGAGTAATGTTTACAGATACTTTGTAACCAATTTCAGGAGGCATTTTTAGGTGGATGTATAGTTATTCGCCCAACTTATTTCAAAATGGTTTGTTAACCTTTTTGCTTTGGTTTACAACGTCATGTCGAATACAAAGACTCAGACTCAGCAGCGAAGGGATTACAACTAATTCAGCTTCAATCTTATAGGAAAGACACGTTGCAAAGTTCCCTTGTTTTATTTTCTGGGAATAATGGAATAGATCTGTAGATAATGGAAGTTAAATGGTCTGACATGAAGTTTTATTTAGTTTAGCGGTATGTGCTGTTTGGAGCCATATACCATTAAAAAAAAAAAAATATATATATATATATCCAAAAATAAATCTAAAATATTTTCACCTCAGATTTCAGTAACTGGCATGAAATTTGTTAGACACTTCTGTTTCTGTATTAGGTTTAATCCCTAGCCATCTGTTTAAAGATTGCAGTCATATACATAGCTGGACTAATTCTTGAAACATTTGAATACTCCCTCATGCTTTTTCTGTTATTTGAAAGTTGCATTGGGCCAAACTGGACTTTCTTTTTTGTGCTTGTTACAGTGAAACTTCTAGCACGTTTGTTAGTAAAATCCCACACCACTGAAATGCCTGAGCCAGTTGGCTTTGGAGCTCAGGCCTTGTTTCCCCCAAGGCATGCCTGGGTTGATCAGAAATGCATTGTTTGTCTCATTGCTTCAGTATGTCCACAACAACGATGGTGTATCTGATAGACTGCATAGTCTGTTTCCTTGGGGAGCTGTATACCATACGGTGACTAAATTTTTCTGTCTCAATTCATTTTTTCCAAAAACCTACTCTCAAATTTTTATCATACCATCAGTTCGTAAATAATGTAACCGTTGAAACAATACATCAGCCTCTAGTTGATCCTCTGCAAGTAGCCATTGAAATAATGAAATGCTGTGTGAACAGGAATGGAAAGCATTACCTTGAAGAGAAGCTTTAAGATAGGAATTTATTGACATTTACAAAAAAGTAGGTTTACAGAAGATGCTATTCAAATAAAATGTGTACGCTCTTTGCCTGATGCTGTAGGGTACATGATTTTAAAAACAAACAGATAAACAAAAAACTCCCATAGACCAGCAGCCATTAGCATAGACATGATGGACTTTAAGGATGGTACCTGTAAGCAGATGTTCCACGTAGAGATACTCCCGCCCGCGTCTCACGAGGATTCCTGAGCAGGGAAGCCCGTTACCAGTGTGATCCAAGGTGGTTCTCACCAAGACGGTGAGGTTCTCAGTGCCCAAACCCTGGGGCCCTCACCAAGCTTCGCCAATCTCCTTTTCCTCCAGCGAATGCATAGCTTTGTGTGTTACATGCCTGCTTATGTCCAGTCTTAGAGTTTATCAGCTGAAAGGTTTACAAAACTGAATCCGGTTGAATCTCTGTGTAGCGTTCAACTTTAAAGGGTCAACACATCTGTCGGCATTTTGCACACTTATGTATTATTACGATACAGCATATTACTTTATGGTAATTTTATTTTTACATATAACTACCTCCATAAATTTGATGAAATGGCAGCAGCGTGTTAAAGTGTATTGTTCAGAAAAGCAAAGTTTGAAACTTTCTGAAACGTTATGCCATGGCGTTCTGTGTGTGTGTGTCGGTGATTGCCTATGTGGACTCATGACTTTCCCATTGCCATGGCTTGCTCTTGCTGCATTTGGCTTTCAGATGTAACCCTGTCTTCTCCTCCCTCCCCCACGAAAGAGCACTTGATTTTGTTATGAATGAACAGAAGTTCAAAAATTCTTGTGTCCCCCCGGCCCATCCCTGCTAAAAGTTCTCTGGCGAAGAGCCAATTGGTAAATAAGATGTAGCAAGCTATTTACTCCTATGGAAGTCTGATCTGAATTCTAGGTTGTCAGTAACAGAAGACACATGAGACATTTGGACTGCCGACCTTGAAGCACTTTGGGCCTCTCTGCCTTCACTCGCATGCTACCATATCGAGCCCAGACTTCACTTTAATTAAAAGAGCTGTGCTGTGAATCCCACAACTTCTGTTAAATAATTTGTATTCCATTATATATATTTTGCACATCTCAGGGGACCATAATGAGCATCTGAAGGGGAGGGGTGCCATCAAATAGAACAAATAGAAGAGGTGAAAAGGAACTGGCTGGGTAAAAATAACAAAGTACTGCTTCTCTGATGTTGTGAAGCTCAAGTTCAGGAAGCATACATTGAAAGTTAATCTGGACTAACAATGATCTGAACACCAGCTGTTCCAAAATCTCTCTTTTTCATAACCCAACCAGCATTTCTAAAATGTAAATTCAAATTATATTGCAGTCACCATGGGGAGAAGAAACCTGTTTAGTGGAAGCGGAAGCATTGTTCCTTTTTTTAGATTGGCACAGCTTTGTAAAATTCTACCCAAGATAAACCACTTACCACCAAGTGTACTTGAAAATAAAGTTTTTAGCTTAAATTATAGGCACATCGCTCACAATACAATAGGGATCATTTTTTGAAAGTCTTGCCATTTACAATACATGGGCAGTATTTGGAGCTTGATTTAAAAACCCAACAACCAGTAATGACTTCGCATAGTTCATTTTGGGATCTCAAAGTGCTTCCAAAGCATTCGGATTCACAAACAGTTAACAAAGCAAGTCATAATTGTGATATATCCATACTTGAAAAGAATTAAACAGAAGGAGTGACTTAAGATTACCTAGAAACACAGTGGCAGCTATCAATGACCTATTTTCTATCTGTTTGGTAGATCATGAGAAATCACTAAATACAATGCTATTTTTCTGATGTGTGCTAATAAAGTCAAAGAAAACAAATACAACTTTACACCTTTGTCCATGTTCATTCGAAAATTCCAGGGTGTTTGGAATTTTACACCTTAGCACACTTTACTGGTATCGATTTATGAAGTGGGGGGTTAACAAATCCATCCAAATGCCCTTTAGTCCCAGGCAGATCTGGACATCCACCCTGTTTACAGTTTCCTACTGGGGTTCTATAATTCCTGTGCTAAAATGCCATCTTCCAGGAACATGACTGCTCCTGGCAGTGGAAGGTGCTGAAACAGAAATTTTAATTAAAAACTTTTATCAAGTACTCTTCACAGTGCTCCTGAGCACAATAGAAATTATCTAGAATATATTGAGCCCTACTCTGGAGGATCTAGATTTCTGAGGGAGCTGATCCAGTACTCTGTGTCTTCTCAAATTAGGAGACGTAAGATTCTTGGCAGGGATCTTCTACATTGCACAGACTAGTCCCAGAGCCCACTCGCAGTGTGCAGTCAGACTTCAGTGGACCCACTCAGAAGGGACCATGTCTCCCCGCTGCCGCCTGGACTGTCCTGCCCATTGTCAAGGTCATCCAGGACTGATCTGCCCCTGAGTGGCTCTCCTGCACGTGTTTAGGGCCTGAGGACGCTAAGGAAACAACAGGAAACATGAATGCCAAATACATGGAAAACCTTGTTTTGCCTTGGGTTCATAAAATATGGGCAGGAATGAGATTACTGTCAGTCTGAGCTTTGCCAAGTGAAATAAAAGAATCAGCTGTCACCCCGTCCCTCTCCCGGAAGGTTTTATAGAGTTAAGGATACATCCAATATTTTCCCCATAGAGTATTTAGGAGACATTTCATAAATTACATACGTGAAAAAAAAATTCATTATTAGATTTCCGTGTGTGTTTCAGACAGATATTGGCACCTCCCTCATAGAGTCAATCTCTGCCTCTCCTACAGCGTCCCAGAAAGAGATTCCCAGTGGCGGCTCCCCTAGCACATGTCTTTACCGTTGTTCTGTGACTTACAGGTGATGCTCTACAAGAGTCACAATTCTTCAAGGCTCAAGGGGGACTAAACTTTCTTATGATTGTATATTATCAGTGACAGGGCATTAATGGCTAATTGTTGGCTTTAAATGTGAACACACGCACAGCCCGTGCCAACAAGAGAAAGAGGTGTTTCCAAGTGAGGCAGTGACGACTCTGGAAGGTTGGAAGTGTAAGATGAGAGGTGTGGCAGTTCCATGTGCAGCCGCCTACCTCCCTGTCCAAAGGCTGACCTTGGTACCCCCGTGCCCTTGCTCCCACCAAAAAGAGGTATCAAATCTGAGACTTGAGATCTCTTCCAACATCAGTGCTCTGCAGTTCCAGGAAATCAGTCATGAAGTACACACTCAGTAGCGCCTCCCCTTCCTTTCCCGCAAGGTCCTCCATCCCTTTCCCCCACCCAGATACCAGCACACTTCCCACATTGGAAGGGCAGAACACTGCAGCACTGTGCACGCATGCTGGGTTAGGAATAGGGCTGCCCTACAGTCACCCTCATGGACGTATTGACAGCTACAAATTAAAGTCCTTAGAGCAGTTGACATAGATACTACGTTCTAGAAGAGAATTAAATTTAAACGTCAAGTTTAAAGGGATCATAATTCTGCAGGTATCTTTCTCTGAGTGACTGAATGTGACTATTGCATTAGGGTAAATGAATTAAGAAGTGCAAGTGGGATTTACTGTATGTTAGAAAGGAGTTTTGCAGCCAAGACTGCCTTGAATAAAATGTGTTTGCACTGAAAAAAAAATTTTAAATTACTTGGTCTCTGGTTGCTGTAAAGGTCATCCAAGATGGATGTTCTGTTTATATTGTATAGTATTTCATATGAAATAATTACAGTTCATGAAATGTCTTCCCTAATGTTACTGATTTATAACAGCACATTTGTAACATGGTTTTTATCGTGTCAGTGTACCATATTGTAAATGATGATTACTTGTCATGCTTAGTATAATAACTTAAAAGAAAAAAAGGACAGGGATTTTTGTAAGTCTATATTTGAAAGTCCCTCCATATGGTAATATTGTGTTCATGTTGTTTATGTAGTGTTGTGTGAAATATCCATTTTGGATTGTGTTACTTTTTAAGATATTAAATAACATTTGGTTATATGTCTAAGTGGATTTTTTTTTTGGTACTTGAGAGAGACCTATTTTAGGTGAGGTCAGTTTATTTCTGTCATCAGTTAATAGGATTTCATAACGAATTTTGATTGCACAATCTTTATTATTGGAGCTTCTGAGTTAAAACAACTAAAAATGGAAGTTTCCGATCAAAATTCTTTTTCCAGCAATGTTGGGGAGAAAAGCACATTTTTAGCTAACTGTTTGAATTTAAAATGGAGCGACGGTTAGAGATGCATATAATTTTCTGTATGAAATTATAAAGTAATGTGGTTAATTTGGGGGCCCCTTTTCATTAGCACTCATATCACAGCTTTCGTCCCCAAGTGGATGTGATGCTGTCCCCGGTAAACTCCAGGAAGCTGTTCGCATATTCCAGTGAGCCATTTGCACAGGTTTGGAATGCCTCCATGTTTCAATGCCTTCAGAACCTATTATGCATTCTTTTGATTCTCTTCACTGTGGCAAATCTTTGTCCTTGGAGAATAGACTTCATTTTTTTTTTTTTTTCCAAACCAAAGTGATTTGCTGTCAAGTTAATGATTAAGCTAGGAAACTGCATTTTGAGTCAAAAGCAATATGGAGCCATAAAGTTGAGGCTGATTTTCCTGTGAAGGCAATACCCAGAGCAGACTTCCAAAAATTGTTTTTAAAATAATGGCAGTGTCTTTTGGATAAGTGTCTGGAGACCCCAAGGTGATTGCTTTGAAGAACACGTCTTATTTTAGTTGTACATGTTTGTCTCTATACTTTAAACTCGCTCAGTACAGACGTCTCCTTTTTCAGGCACGAAGTTAGGACGAACAAGAATACTGGGAGTATATGTGAGTTTCACTCTAGGACCCCAAGCCGTTGTGGTCGAGGAAAGGTAATTTTATGTCCCTCTCAGAAGGATCCAGTGAACTAGATGCACGGAGAGAACACGGGACTTGAGAAGATGGAAAGCAGGATTCCAACTCCTGGGAGAGTGATCATGGTGCATAAAAATCCTGTCTTTCCAAAGGAAATGGTTTTTAACTTACTTTTAAGTGTTTAGAGTGGTGGGTTCTCCCCTCCTTCCCTCCATCAAGAAGATCCGAGCAATGTACTCAATCCTTGTTTCCTACCCCATTGGTGGCTGTGATATCAAGAACCACTGAATGATAAAAAGAAGTTATGCACCTGACTTTAATAATTCCTTTAAGTGTAAGATCTTATCCCTACGGTGGGAATGCTTAGATTTAGGGATAGTCTCCCTCTTTAAGACTCAGTGGCCCCGAATTTTTCCTGTCAAGCAAACAGTTAATCGTGTGTGTGATGAAGGTATCCACACAGCACATTGCTCCCTACAGGAATTTCAAGAAACATTGAGGCCCCTGTACCCAAGAGAGGCTGAGTAGAGTTTTTTTGGTGAATCTGCTTAAAAGAATGGCACTGGGAGTGTGATGGAGGAGGATACAATGTGTTAGGTAAGAGAAGTGAGACCAGAAAAGTTAGTTTGGAATCTAAAGGGCAAAATCGAATTACTCAGGTTCAATAAAGAGCAAATTCTTCCCTTCTCGGTCAGATGTAGGACATTGGGGCTGGAGTCTATCGCCCAGATGGAATGAATGTCTGATGTCCTGAGGTAGCCTGTGCTAATCTGGGTAACCACTTAGGTGGGTTATTTAGGCAGCTTCCAAATCGTATCAAATAAATTCCTCATAGGTCACCTTCCTTCACGTTTCTCTTCCTTTATTGTAAAGTTCCATGTGTTATTTCTCTTTTCTATAACCTCGGGTTTATCTTACTTTACTTCAAGGATTTTTGTTTGTTGTTATGCTCTTAATATTTGGTCTCATTATTGATCTCAGTTATTGATGACCACATAGATCGCTGGCATTTTAAATTTCATGTTTTTATTGGCTTGCCCTCCTTGGGTCCATGGATCACTGCAGTCTCATTTCCACTCACCTTTGCATTAAGATCCTTTTCTATTCCAAGTCTTCTGTGGACATCTGCCACCAGCAGATTCATCAGAGGCCTGATAAAGTAACTGGTAACTTGTTTGACTTCCATGGGACTCCCTTTTAACCACTTCGGTACCAGCGTCGACTGTAGTCAATAGCCGCAGATGAACGCGCACAGCGACTTTAGCCGGCAGCCGTGATATGACTTCTAATTTTTCATTTATCAAAATAAAATTGCGAACATTTAAAAATAACGTAAATATGTTACCTATTGTGATTTACATTACAAGTAAAGCTGCCTGTAAAGTAAAACAAACTTTCAGTGCTTTCAAGCTTTCCTAATCACACAAGAGCAAAACGGATACATCGTTAATGCACAGCACAAACTATTGTGCGGACTGTGAGTGCCGGCTGTGGGCGAGGTTTCCCGGCCGGTGAGTGCTGTACCGAAGTGGTTAAGGATGGGTTGAGAATTTATCTTGGGAAATTATTTTGGAACCTTCTTACATCCGTGCTTCAAGCCAGCGCCTGGTAACAGCTCAGTGGCTCTGGCATTTAGGGGTCAGGACATCTGTCCGACACAAAGCAGCTTCTCATTGTTCGTCATTGTTGATAAGACAAGTGCAACAGATAACGAACAAATCTTAAATGGATGGAGAAGACAGTTTTTTGCCCCTCTTTTGTCCTTCATATGTTATTTGAAGGCAGTTCATGAGAAGGTATCTGTCAAAGGATCGATGTTCAGATTGGGAAAGTTTCAAGATCCTCGGGGAGAGAGCGATGACCTTGGAAACAGAAGATGTCATTTCCCTCCCGTGTCTCCTTCTGCCTTTACAAGGGACCTAATTAGGTTCATGAGGGGGCTCCAGATGGCCCCATAAGAAGGCAGACAAATGAGCATAACACAGGATATCTTTTACATAAATTGACTTTTGCATTAGCCAATTGGTAGAAGAACCAATCCTTTAGAGAGATTTCCTAGGAATTTCATCAGCCAGCATGTTGTGTAGAAAGTTTTTGTTGAGTAAAGCACTTCCATTGCATTTAAAAAATAAACCTTTTGTAACATTTTAGATGTACAGAATTATTGCAAAGATAGGACTGAGAGTTCTCGTATACTCTATATCCACTTTCCTCTAGTATTATTAACATCTCACACTGGTGCAATACATTGGTCAGAATGAATGAACCAATACTGATACATTATTATTAACCGAAGTCCACATTTTCCTCAGGTTTAAGTTGGTTCCTACTGTCATTCTGTTCAAGGAGCCCATCCAGGATACCATATTACATTTAGTTGTCATATCTACTTAGTCTCTGGGATCTGAGTCAGTGTCTTGAACTTTCTTTGTTTTTGATGACCTTGACAGCCTTGAGAAGTGCCGGTCAGGTGTTTTGTGCCATGTCCCTCAGTTTGAGTGTATCTTATGCTTTTCTCTTAATTAGGCTGGAGTTAACGTGTTTTAGGGAGGAGGACTACAGAGATAAAGTGCCGTTCTCATCATATCATATCGAGAGGACTTGCTAGTGATCATGACTTCCAGCAGGGTGGCTGCCAGCAGGATTCTGGGAGGGTTGAGGACTGTGGTATGGTCAGGCGCTTCTCCCCTAAGGAGTCCCAAGGAAGGTGCTCACTAGCTGCTGCTCCCTTTTTGCCTCCATGTGTCTTCCTTGTCACCAAAGGAAACTAGGAACTAAGCTGTGGCCTTTGAAATGTCAAGAAGTTGTTAAAAGATTGGAAGCTGAGTGGGAAGCTTCCGGCACCTTCTATCGCAAGTGCACATGCTGCAGAGCCCCCAGCCCTTGGCTCTTGGCTGGGACTCTGTGGAGCAGTCGTGTCTCTGCACAGCACCCCTCGACACGTGTGTGTGTGTGTGTGTGTGCGCGCGCGCTACACCAGGTAGGGGGCAGTTAAAAGGCCACCGAGCCACAGGCCAGGAGCAACCAAGCCCTGCTCAGCAGAACGCAGGCCCTTCGCCAGGAAATACACGAGGCTGTGTGCTCCACAGGGCTGCAGACTGGGGGACGGGACAGTCCTCCCCAAAGCGGTTGGAATATTTATGACACGGTCACAATGTGTTTCCTTTTAACCATATCTTAAAATCTAAAGACATCTGACTATTGTTTATGCAAACTTTCCATAAAAGTATAACAAAAAATTTATTTTCTCTCTCGATTTAAGTTTTCTCCCTGCCTCCTGCATTTGGCCACATGTTTTTCTTTGTTTCTTGTCATTTCTTCCCCCAACCTCCTGTTCCTTCTCTTTTTGCATCTGTGGGATTTTGCCTGCAGCTATTTTTTCATTTTAATTGTTCTCGTTCTTCTCCGCTCCTGCCCCACACTTCTAAAACAAATCCTTGAATTTGATTTCTTGATAACCTTTTTCATATCTTCTTAGGGCAGTTTCCCCAAGTATTACTAACTCATTTTGA
>VSMD01012037.1:0-13404 GCA_008750895.1 Mirza zaza | reverse complement strand
CCCTGCCTGCCTCACCTACCCTGTATTCTGAAGGATGGTATCAGCCTAACTGCATTAAGTATTCATTGTTTCCCTATTGTATTCACCTAAGACACAAGTATGACGAACCTTAAAAAAGTAACGTCGAAAAAGCAGGTTCAATTGGACTTCATTAAAATTTAAAATTTTGTATGTCAAAGGACACTATCAAGGCCATAAAAAGTCAGCACTCAGGATGAGGGAAAAATTTTAAAATCCTATACCTGATCAAGACTTAGTATCCAGAGTACGTAAAGAGTGCTTAAAACTCAACAACAGAAAACTAACCCAATATGAAAAACAGGCAAAACAGGAGAGAGACAAATGACCAACCCGGACATGAAAATGCTCAACATTATCAGCCACCAGGGTAATGCAAATCAAAACCACAATGAGATACGGCCTTACGCCCAGTGACATGGGTACAATGAAAAAGACAGACTGGTATTGGTAAGGATGCGTAAACTGTAACCCTCACATCCTGCCAGTGGGGATGTAACGGTATAGGCATTGTGAAAAACAGTTTGGCAGTTCCTTGAAAAGTTAAACAGAGAGTCACCATGTGACCCAGCAATTCCAAGCATTCAAACAGATCCGAGAAAATTATATTAGGAATGAGGAATATATCCAAGAAACCCGAAAATAGATGTTCACATAAAAACTCGTGCACAAATGTTTGCAGTAATGTTATTCACAAAAATCAAAAGTGGAAAACAACCCAAATGTCCATCACGTTGAAAAAACTGATAGACAAAATGTGATCCACCCATACGGTGGAATATCATGCAGCCATGAAAAGGAATGAAGTCTGGATACTTCGAGGTGAAACACGCTAACTGAAAGAAACCAGACGCAAAAGGCCACGTATTGTACGATTCCATTTACATGAACTGACCAGAATAGGCACCTCCACAGAGACAGAAGGCGGACGAGAAGCTGCCAGGGACTTGGGGAAAAGGAGAATGGAAGTGGCTATTTAATGGGAATGGGGTTTCTTCTTGGGGTGATAAAGATGTTCTGGAATTAGAAATTGGTGAAGCTTGCACCACCTTATAAATACAGCAAAAAACCACTAAGTTGTCCATTTCAAAAGGGTGAAATTTATGGTGTGTGAATTTCATCTTGATAAATATATACATATACATGAACTAAGTGAATATAATTCCAGCTAAAACGAGGAAATTTGACGTGCTGATGACAGTGAGGTCTAGCTGGCAACCCCCAAGGAAGGATGCTGGGACCCTGTGTCTACACCCTAAGTCTGTGGCCTGTGGTCTGCACCTGCAAAACGGGAGACCGTCGCTACCTGGTCATGAAGACCAAACGGGACAATGCAGGTAAAGGGATCCGCAGGTCGTGCCCCGTGGTGAAGTGTGATGCATGTCAGTTGTTCCCACCAGCCCCCTGGTGGGATGAAAGAGAAGCGACATCTGTTCCCCGCACGTGGGGGACCCCGGCCCAGCCCGCGCGGCCCCGGCCGCGGCCCTCACCTCGGGCGTCAGCGCGTTGTTATCCGAGGTCTGGCTGGACAGCAGGATGTGCGTGAAGCCCTCTTCCTTCCGCACCACGATGTCGCGGAACCGGCAGTTGCTCTCGTTCTGGCGGACGCTGTACCTGAGCCTCTTGTCAAAGACGTAGTCTTTCTCCGAGTCCAGCTTCCGCTTCATGGGGCTGTGCAGGTTCAGGCCCCCGTTGGTCAGGGCGGAGCCTTGCAAGAACAGAGAGACGAAGTAAGCGACTGGCAGGGGCCACCGTCCCACATGAGCACGGTGGGAGGACATGCAGGTCACCACTGGGAAGGCTGACGTGTGGCCGGGACACTCCCCCCACCCCAAACCCCCTGCCACCCTCTGCTCCGGGGTGCAGAGCCGGGGCTGAATTCCCACATCTGCAAACCCAGCAGAGGGTCTAGAGGGTTCTCTGCAAAGGCCCCACGCAGCTCCCTTCACCCCCACTTCCACGAGGCAGCCTGCAGCACCTAGCTTCTGCCCGATGCCTTAGCAGCAGGGAACCCATGGACCATCAGGGGCAGCCTTCCCCATCCGTGGCCACCTACAACTCACAGGTAGTTAACAAGAGCAATACTAGCAGCTAACCTTTATCCAACGCGTATTATGCGCTCAGCACCATCCTGAAACACTCCACGGGCATCATCCTATTTAACATGAGAACAAGAGATGGGGCTCTGGGACCCCTGGTGCTTCTTTGGGGTCTCCCCGCAGACAAGGGAGGCGGGTACCAAGTGGGCAGGGTCCTCCTGTCTCTCCCCCACCTCCCAAATCAATTACAACGGCTCTGCATTTTTCTGTTTTACATTTTAGCATTCCCAAATGGCCAGAGAGCATCCTGCTAAAAAGGTGTGAAAACCGGTGCAAAGTGATGCTGATTTAGGCCGGTTCCGATCTCCAGCCTCCCAAACAGACAAGTCAGGAGATGTCAGGAGTTGTGTTCTAAAGAAAGCGTGCCCATGCTCAGACCCCAAATCTCCATCCGGAGCAGGCCTGGGGAGAGGCTCAAATGTATATTTTGAAAATATTTCCCAGCCAAAAATAAAAAGAGCGAGAGAGAGAGAACAAGAGAGAGAAGATATAAATTACCAATCATCACTATTGATCTTAGGGACATTAAAAGGATAATAAAAAAAATATGATGAACTGCTCTGTCCATTTATTTGATAACTTAGATGAAATGGACCAATTCCTTGAAAGATGCAAACTTCCAAAATATATACAAGGATAAATTCATCATCTGAATAGCCCTATATCTATTAAAGAAATTGAATCAATAATTTTCTTCCAAAAAAGAAAGCACCAGGCCTCAATGAATTATATCAAACATGTATGGAAGAAATAACAGAAATTCTCCACAATCTGTTCCAGAAAATAAGAATCAGGAGAACACCTCCTAATTCATTCTATGAGGCCAACATACCCCTAATAGTGAAGTGAGATACGTTAAAGAAGACAAAACTATAGACCAAGATCTTTCATGAACACAGATGCAAAAATCTTTAGTAAAATATTAGCAAATCAAAGCCGACAATGTATAAAGAGAATCATGTGCTACAAACAGGTATGCAAAGCTGGCTCAACATTTGAAAGAAAATCAATGTAATCTACCACATCAAGAGGCTGAAAAAAGAAAAACCATATGATATCAATTGAGGCAGAAAAAGCATCTGACAAAATCCAATAGAAGGGGGCTTCCTCCACTTGATAAAGGACATTTACAGAATACCTACAGCTAACATAATACTTAACCAGTGAGAAACTAGATGCTCTCCTCTTAAGATGTGAAATAAGAAAAGGATGCTCTCTCTCCCATTCAATATCACAATGGAAGTCCTAGCTAGTGCAGAAAGAAAAAAAAAGAAATCAAAAGTTATAGAGATTGAGAAGGAAGAAATAAAATGATTTTCATCCACAGATGACAAGGCTATCTACATAGAAAGTACCAAAGAATTGAAACAAAAAGAAAACCAGCCATTCCTGGAACTAATAAGCAAACACAGCAAGGTCACAGCATACAAGGTTAATAGACAAAAGTCAGTTACTTTCTCACAAACCAGCAATGAACAATTGGAATTTGACATTTAAAAATACAATACTAAGTTCTAATATCCAATAATACAGTAGGAACATTGCAGTTCACAATAGTTTATTGTATATTTTGAAATAGCTAGAAGAGAAGAATCAGAATGTTCCCCACAAAGAAAAGATAAACATTTGGGGTGATAGATACCCCAATTATACTGATTTGATCATTCCATCGTGTATAGGTATCAAAATATCACCATATACCCCCCAAATATTTACAACTATTATGTATCAATTTTAAAAACTTTATTAATGACAGCACCTAAAATATGAAATACTTAGGTATAAATCTAACAAAATATGTTAAAGATCTACATGTAGAAAACTACAAACCTCTGATGAAAAAAAAAAAAAAACAAAGAAAATCCAAATCAATGGAGAGACATTCTGTGTTCGTGAACTGGAAGATTTAATATTTTTAAGATGTTAATTCTTCCCAACTGATCTAAGATTCAATGTAATTTCAATCAAAATGCCATCAAACTACTTTGTAGATACTGAAAAACTTACTGTACACGTTATTCAGGAAGGCACAGACCTAGAATAGCCAAAACAATACTAAGAGTAAGAACAGAGTTGGAAGACTCACACTACCCAATTCCAAGACTCAACACAAAGCTACGGCAATCAGGACGGTGTGGTACTGGCGGAAGAATAGACACATAGATCAATGGAACAGAACCGAGACCCTGAAAATAGACCCACACCAATACAGTGAAGCAATTTTGGGCAAAGAAGACAATTCCATGAAGAAAGGATAGTCGCTTTCAACAAATGGTACTGGAACAAATGGATATCCACTTGCAAAAGCAAAAAATGAACCTACACACACATCTTAACACCTTTCACAAAAATTCACTCAATGTGGATCACAGACCTAAATGTAAAATGCAGAGCCACAAGGCTCCCAGAAGATAACGATACAGTTCACGTAAGCGCTGTACCCCTGTTGACAAAGGCGATTCCCGTGGAGGCAGAGGCTAATAACGCTGACCTTGCTGTACCTGTGCACTGGGTTGAATCATTAAGAAAATGGATGGCAAATGGTAGGAGCCAGGTGGTCATCGTGGGAGTTTACAGATGAGCAAAGGGAGGAGGCCAGAAAGATCTGTGTGCTCACAGGAGTTGCAGACAACAGTGTGACCTCGTGTTTAGCTTAATGCAGACACAGGTGCTTACGTACAGAAACATCTACACTTAAGTGTGTTCACACATGTGTGATTCCTCACTCTGCCAGCTGAGAGGGCCCAAAGTCTATGACATCTCAACAGCAAAGAGCACACCTAGGGCCCTGGTTTTGGTTTCTAACACCCTTCTCCATAAGAGGAACCAGGGCACCCTGGAGAAATGGCTGGCTTGAGGACTGGGCTGGAAACGTACAAGATAAACTTGCAGAGCCAGAAGAGAAAGAACTGCTCAAACGGACCAAAACAGCCTCCGTAATGATGGAGATCTGTCACAGGGACACAGGAGCCAAGGGAAAGAGCTCCCAATGGCCAAAGAGATGAACAATTTGAACAACGAAACATAGTTACTATTGCACTAAAATGAAAATACAAAATAACCGTGCATGAGTCCATTCTGATATAAGTAAGTGATTGAATTAATAAATAAATGCAGGAGAAGAGACAAATCTCCCACGCAGAATAATTCCAAGTAACTTATGTAAATAGTCCAGCCTCAAGGCCATGGGGCGTGGCTCCCCATTCCTTACGTGTGGGCCACACAGGGTGGCTCACATCCGAGAGTACAGCGTGGGGAGGAGGGCAGCAGAGTACCTGTGCTGTGCGGAAACCTAACACGCACACCTCAGCCAGGTGATCCGGTCAACACCAGCAGGGACGGGTCACGTTCCCCGTCTGTGTCCCTGATGGGGGGGGTCATGAGAATGGCGCTTTACTTCTGGGGGTCTTCTTCCCCAAAACTCATAACCCCACTCTAATCACGAGGAAAACATCAAAATAAACCCCACCTGAGGGACAGTCTGCAAAATACACGAGCGGCCCTCCCCAAAGCTCTCAGTGTCACCGAGAAACTGCCACAGCTCAGGAGCCTAAGGACACACGATGATTACATGTAACATGGGGTCACGGATGGGGTTCTGGAACAGGTATTAGGTTAAAAGAGAAGGAAACCTGAATGAAGCATGGACTATATAGTTCCTAATAATTGTGTATTGATATTGGCTCATTGGTCTTCCCAAAGGCTGTCACCCTAATGAAAGGTAACAGGAGAAACTGGGTGTGGGGTATGTAGAAACTCCTTGTGTTAGCGTTCCAATTTTTCTGTGAATCTAAAACTGTTCAAAAAGTGAAGTTCAACCTTACTGGAGTTAGGTGATAATCTCATTGTGGTTTTGATTTGCATTTCCCTAACGATTAGAGATGTTGAGCATTTTTTTTTTTATATATATGTTGGCTGGCCATTATTCCATCTTCTTTTGAAAAGTTTCTGTTTGAGTCCTTTGCCCATTTATGGATGGGGTTGTTTGATTTTTTTTCTTGTTGATTTTTTCAAACTGGCACTGAGTGATCAGCACTAAGGTGCTCACACAGCAGTAATATTCTTTGGGGACAGGGGACTTGGGGGTGGGTAAACTCACAACTAACAGACGCGGTGAACGTTGGGGGGGTAAGGGCACGTCTCAAATCATGGTTGGGAGGTGGCAAAGTCATAACATGTCATAACATGTCACCAAAATGTTTGTACCCCCATAATTTCCTGAAATATATAAAAAAGAAGTGAAGTTCATTTTAAAGAAGATATTTTAGCAATTAAGTTCAGTAAAGACAACAACAACATCAGGTCCCAGGCGATTGGGACACACAGGCAGGTTTGAGAGCCGCGCCCGCCGGTTTTGACACCCAGAGTGCGACAGGATCGCTGTGGGATAGTCACAAATCAGCCTGCTGCTGCTGCTGCTGCTGATCCCAGGACCAGGCCTTGAGAACCAGGGTCCAGACAGCGTGGGGACCCCTCTGTGCCCAGGTGCCACTCTGGGGGTGATGCAGGGGCAGTCTCCCCACCCAAGCATAGGGCTGCCCTGCACGCTGACGTGAGAAGTCCGGTGGACTGTCACGTCTGCCGGGCCAGGGTGAGCAACTGTCCCGTGCAGGATGCGGCCGCGTCTCCAGGGTGACCTCGCTAAGCCTCGGGTATTTGAGCAAGAGGAGTACAAGGAACTCAGAGGTGTCACCTGCTACGTGCCAAGCACTGTGCCAGGCTGGGATGAGAAGGAAGTCACTACAGAGACTGAGACGCCAGAACCCAGCCCCTGGAGGCCAAGCCTGCCCCCTGAGCCTCATGAAGATGACTGCGTGGACACAGCGTGGACGTGCTCATTTTCCGATCCTCAGACAGCAGGATATAAAGATCAAGTAAGACAACGTATTTAAAGAACTCAGCATATACTAAACAATGAATAAATGGTGGCTCTTATTTGCTTTATAATCATCATGCCCGGCTTAGCACAAAATAATCCTCATCATATTTGCAGCGTTAAGTCCTGTCTCTCTAACGATCCCGTGTCCTGGAGGCAGGGCCCCCGGCACGCTCACGGCCTGGCCCAGCATGGGACCTGTGGCTCACACCTGGAAGCCCACAGACATGCTTCTCCGAGCCCAGAGCCCCCGGCCCGGCCCCGAGTGGGCTCCGACTCTCCAGGAGCCCTTGGAATCTTGGCATCCCAAGCGCCGGGCCAAAGGCAGGGACCGGGGGCCGAGCAGACCCAGCCGGAAGGGGATGATACATCAGAGCTGCACGGCACAGAGGAGAGACCCAAGTCACCTCCATCCTGCAAAGCCTCCTCCTCGTTTTGTACTTTTCCATCCCCCTGGAAGCAACCAGGCCTTTTCAAACATCAAGATGCAGCTCCTGACATCAGGGGAAACGACTCCGCCAACTTGGGGAAGTAAACACGTGCCAAGTTGAATTAAAAGGTTGTGCGGAGGGAGATGCTGCTTCGGGGTCGACCTCAACCCCACTGCAGCTCAGGAGGGCTCAGGGACCCGCCAGGGCTGGCCTCGGTTTCTGCAGCAGCACAGGCACACCCGGGCCACGCTCCTGCACACAGAGGTTTCACGCCACTGGAGCTGCTCTTGGCCGGCGCTCGCCTGGCTCTTGCCTGATGCCCAGAGCTTGGGGACATCCGTGCTTGCTGGGGCCAGGTCAGGTTGGCAGAGCACCCTCCCGCCTCCCAACCAAGTCCAGGCGGCTTATTAAAAATTATATTAAGGAAGTGAACTTGACAGTTGCCTTTCAGAGCAGCTCTAATGTTGGCTGTAAATTACCCAATTATTCCTACGAAGCTCCCATTTTACAGATACGGAAAAGCGAGTACGTTGCTGGAAGCCACAGAGATTTTTAAATGGTAGAGCGAGGACTGGAGGCAGCTCTCTTTTTACGCATTCATTCAAAGTCTCATGATGTATCACCTCCTACCGGCAGGCTATCATTTGAGGTGACGGGGACCCGACAGAAATTAGAGAAATAAGGTCCCTGCCCTCATGGGACTTGCTTCGGGGGGGGGGAGAGGGAAAGCTAATGAGCAAACTAATAATACCTGAAATAATTACAGGTCGGCAAACAACAGGGTGATACGGTGAAAAGCAATAGAGGGGGTGTCTGTAATTCAAATCCTAAGGCCTTTCCATTAGCGCACAGGGTGAAGGGACAAGGCCCTCTGGGGCCACCTCACCAGATAAGCCATAAAACCGCATAAGGACAGCAGACACGCTTATCCTCTGTCAGGGCGCTGGGCTGGCATCTCCGGTACTGACTTGCAAAGACACAACGTCTCTGGGCAAGAAGGATCAGAGCCTCCCCGTGTGCCTGGATTCGCGTCACACGTGGCCGCGTCACTTGCATTCCTGGATGTGAGTGGCTGGGATGTGCCCTCCAGGAGGTGCAGAGGAAAGCAGCCTCCAGAGCCCCTTGGGGACCCTGCCTTCTCGCCAAGCTGCCTGCGGGACCCGTCCCGTCTTGGAGCATCACACCAAGAGAGGCAGAGACAGAGACAGACGGCAACAAGCTGGCAGGGAAGATGCCATGAGAAGTAGAACACGCTGGAAGCACGGAGGTTTAGGGCTTTGCATGTCAGACACCATGGCAATCCCAACCCTGCTAAACTAGGAGGATCGAGGACGCCACATACGCCCTGGGCATCAGTCTCCTTGGTCGTGAGATGGGTTAATAATGGTAGCCGCTTTTCAGGGCTGTTTTGAACTTGTTCAGCCGAAGAACAGACATGGATCAACAAAGCGCCTGGGACATTCCAGGCGCCTCCCCAGTGTTAGCCGGGGAGCGGGGGGGGGGGGGGGGGGGGGGGGGGGGGGGGGGGAGGCTCTGTTCAAAGAAGAGAACTAACTGGTGAGTCCTCAACAACCATGCCTCTCCTACTCCCAACCCCACACCCAGACCCCAGCCAAGCACGGGACACTCTGGGTACGGAGGCGACTAACGGCCCTGCGTGCCTGGAAGTCGGGGTGACGGGCAATCGGGGCACCACCTGCATTCAAAGCCCGCACGTGCCTTCCCGGGCTGCAGGGCCGGGCAACTTGCTCACCCTCCCTGTGTCCTGGAGTCCTCCCACATGGGAAATGGGAGAGGCCACTGCCACTTGCAGGCTCTCTGTGCAGCGAGGGAAGTGATGCACGCTGCATTTCCGAGACATAGGAAACCACCCCCCCATCACGCCGGCTTCCTCCCTTTTTATTCCCAGCGTCCCACGTTCCTTCCCTTCAAGTACAAAGGAGTATTTCTCGTTGAGAAGGCTCCAGAAGCTCACACTCTGACACCGCGCCTCTGTTGCAAGCACATAGGACCGACAGATAAAATAGGAAAGGAGAAATCCAATAAGATGAAGCAAGGCTCGCAAACAAGATAATCATCTCTGCGTTTGAGAGAAAGAACATCAGCACAAAGCAGTGAGTGGAGCAGGGGGCGAAGTCAGGAAGTGGACTCTTCAAGGGCAACAGGGACTGAAAGTCTTCCCAGCAAGACGGGAGAGGGGACCCAAGCGCAGAGCTGGAAGCCGGGGCATGGACTGACACCCCACCCCTGCTCATGAAGGCAGAACAACAATAACAAAAGCATGTGCTGCCACGGCTAAGGCTTTATCGGGAGCTCTTGGACCAGGTAGAGGCAGACACAAAACTACTAGAGAGAGAGGGAGGGGGAGAAAACCAAGAAAAACAAAACAACGCAAAAACTTCCCTCTCGACATGAGCCTGCACACCAAAATTCCAAAGCATGTAGACAGCTCCTGCTCACAAAACAAGCCAACCCTTGTGCAAAAATCCACGCTTGAAACATAAATACTCCAAATAAAATTAAATGAACATCATGAAGCAATCTGACAAGGACTTAAAAATAGGAATACTTCAAATGCTCCGAGTGATAGCTGTAAGAAAAACATTCACTTAAAATAAACAAGAATTTTTCAAACAAAAGCAGACAGAAAGGAAACAAGGACGGTGGGTAGGATAAAGAACCAATTAAAAAGAAAATAACGAATAGGGTGAAACAGTTGCGTGTCACAAATAAAAGGCTCATATTTCTAAATCGTAAGGAACTTTTAAACGTAAAAGATAAAAAGGCCAAAAAAAAAAAAAATCCTCCAGGAAAAAAATGGAAAAAAAGACATGAACAAACAATCCATAAACATTACATAATAATGGCCCTTAAACATAAGATTCCAACTTCACTCAAAAGAACAATGCAAATCAAAACTCATAATAAAAAAAGATGAAAATTAAAACTCCACTGAAGCACCATTTCTTATGCATCAGCTTGGCAAAAATTCAAAATCCTGACAATATACTCTGCCAGAGAGAATGTGTGGACTCAGGCATTCTCTTAATTGTGGGTGGGACATAAAAAGGTACAACCGTTATGGAAGGGAGTTTGTCACTACCTGACAACACTGTTTATGTACTTCCTCTCAACCTAGAGTCCCACTTCTAGAAGTTCAACAGGAAAATTATACCTCCAGCAGTACAAAAATATATATATATTATATATATGAAATATATATATAATACATATTTATAATATATAAATATGTATTATATATATATTTATAGGATTATTGCAGCATTATTGAGAGTTGCAAGTCATTGGAAGCTACCTAAACGTCCACGTATAGATTCGTGGAATAAACTACGGTGCATCCACACAAGGGAATACTATGCAGCAGTAAAAAAAAAGAGCGCTATTGCTATGAATATGGAGTGATTTCCAAAATACATTTTCAAGTGAAGAGAGGAAAGTGTAAAAGTATTTTACCCATATAGCTACAACCAACTGATTTTCAACAAAGCAGACAAAAACATACACTGGAGAAAGAACATCCTGATCTATTCAGTAAGTGGTGCTGGGAGAACTGGATAGCCACATATTGAAGAATGAAACTGGATCACATCTTTTGCCATATACAAAAATTAAGATGGAATCAAGACTTAAGTGTAAGATCTGAAACCATAAGAATTCTAGAAGAAATGTAGGAAAATCTCTTCTGCACATTGGCCCAGGCAAAGAATTTATGACTAAAATCTCATAAGCAAATAGAGCAATAACAATAGTAAGTAAATGAGACTTAGTTAAACTAAAAACTTTCTAAACAGCAAATGAAATAATCAACAGAGTAAATAGAGAACCTACAGAATGGGAGAAAATATTTGTAAACTATATATCCAACGAAGGACTAATATCCAGAATCTACGAATAACCCAAAGAAATCAGCAAGAATAAACAAATAACCCCATGAAAAAGTAGGAAAAGACACGAACAGATTTTTCTCAAAAGAAGACAGATAAATGGCCAACATATGAGAATGTGCTCAACATCACTAATCATCAGGGAAATGCACATTAAAACCACAATGATATACTATCTTACCCCCATCAGAACTGCCATTATTAAAAAGTCAAAAACAATAGATGTTGGCACAGACACAATGACAATGGAATGCTTATATGCTTTTGGTGGGAAAATAAATTTGTACAACCTCTATTAAAAACAGTAGGGAGATTCCTCAATAAACTAAAAATAGACTTACCATTCAATCCAGCAATCTCACTACTAGGTATAGACCTAAAGAAGTCATTTTACAAAAAAGACACTTGCACCTGAATGTTTATCACAGCACGATTCACAATTGCAAAGATATGGAATCAAATGCCCATCAGCTGATGAGTAGATAAAGAAAATGTACTCTGTGTGTGTGTGTGTGTATATACACACACACACACACACACACACACACATACACACACACACACATATATACCATGGAGTACCACTCAGACATAAAAATGAAATAATGTTTCTTGCAGCAACTTGGATGGAACTGGAAGCCATTATTCTAAGTGAAGTATCTCAGGAATGGAAAAAGAAATGCCACATCTTCTCACTTATAAGTGAAAGCTAAACAAGGGTTATACATGGTCTTAAAGTAGTATAATGAACACTGAAAACTAAAGAAGGAAGGAGGGTTGGAGGGGGGTGAGGGATAAAAATCTACCTGTTGGGTAGATAGGCAGGCTATTCTGGTGATGTGTACACTACAATCCCTGACTTCAGCACTGTATAACTCATCCATGTAGCAAAAAACACTTGTACCCCCTAAATATATTGAAATAAAAAAATAATAAAGATTTTAAAAAAGAAAAAAATTGGAATGTGGACTATAGATTAAAGTATTACATCAATGCAAAATTTTTTGAATTTCTTATCTGTACTATGTTTACTTAAGAGAATATCCTTTTTGTGAGAAAATACCCACACTAAATATTTAAGGGGTAAAGAGGCATAATGTACACAGTCTACACTTAGATTATTCAGAAAAATAATAATTTGCATCATCATTTGTATATGTCATGTATATGTATGTATCTATCTACATATACATGTACACATACACACATACACACTCACACACAGAGAGAAAGCAAGGCAAAATGTTAAAAACTGGTGAATCTGAAAAAGGGTCCTTCACAATGTTTTCTCTAAATTTGAAATTATGTCAAAATAAAAAGTTAAATACAGTTTAAACACAAACATCCTACAAATAAGAATCAAATTAAAGTTCTATACAAAGGATAACTGAACATTTTCAAAGAGATAACATTTTCTATAACTCAAAAAAGAAAATCTTCTTAGTCTGAAAGAGCACCCTGAGTACAAAGCAGGATAAATATACAAAATAATAATGAAACTGTAGAATGTCAAGGATAAAGAGTTCTTAAAATAGAGCACAGACAGAAAAATCATATTATCAAAAAGGAAGGAGAGGCTGAAAACAGCAATAACAGAGGCTCAAAACCAATAAGCTACTATAATAATTAAATAAATGAGCTTCTATCAACAAAATGCTAAGAGAAAATAACTATCAACCAAGAATTTTATACCCAGCTAAAGCAACATTTAAAGGACCAAATAAATGGGCATTTTAAAATACCCCAACACTTATAGCAGCACAATTCATAATCGCAAGGCTGTGGAAGCAGCCCAAGTGCCCATCAATCCAAGAATGGATTAATAAAATGTGGTATATGTATACCATGGAGTACTATTCAGCTCTAAGAAACAATGGTGATATAGCACATCTAATATTTTCCTGGTTAGAGCTGGAACCCATACTACTAAGTGAAGTATCCCAAGAATGGAAAAACAAGAACCACATATAATCACCAGCAAACTGGTATTAAATGAGCAGCACCTAAGTGGACACATAGGTACTACAATAATAGTGTATTGGACAGGGGGATGGGGGGGATGGGTAGATACATAT
>VSMD01012031.1:0-17407 GCA_008750895.1 Mirza zaza | reverse complement strand
CTTAGGGTTTAAACATTTCTAACAATTTTTGATCCAGCCTCAATATATAAATTGCCAGGAAGGAAAAAAGGGGTGGCTTCTCTCCACCCTACTAAAGGGTCATCCTAACAGCCCCGGAGAGAGCGGCAGCATATTCATGTCTCGAAAGGCTTGCCCAACCGCCCCAGACGTGGCTGCATATCCACTCAAAGGGACAAGGTGGCCCTGCCCATCCCGTGCAACACGCTTCCGTTTGCTGTGCGTAAGTCACAGAGCTGCCGCGGCACACCCCGCGTGTGAGAACTACCAGCTTCCCCTTGTTAGTAGTTCTCGATGTCTACACTACAGAGACCCTTTGGCCAAAGCGGTTTGCTATTCTCGCTCTGTGTTGGTTCTTTGCAACTCCACAAATCCTTCCCTGCCCCTTGGATTCGCATCCTGCTCTAAACCAAGAGATTAAAAACACAACTAACTAGAGGGTGGCCAGGCCGGTTCCCGCTCTCTGTGTCAATCCCGATCAAGTTGCTGACTTTCTGGGCGACCTGTCCCTTAAATGTAAGACAAAAAAATTCTCAACCCCGAACCCTTCTCTCCTTTCTAAGGAATGCCAACGTTTTGAAGCATTTTGAAAATATATGAGGCCAAATGAATGTTTATTATTAGTGTGACTACTACCCGTGTAGTAGATTTATGTGCCTCTTAAAGAACTTTTGCGGCTTTACATTCGTCTTCCCAGTGAAGCGTGTCTAGCAGAGAAGAACTCCACCATGGCGCTCCGACTCGCCCGGCAAAAACTCATTAGACATTCCCTTTTTTGGATTGCGGAGGTAGAAATAAATTTCTTGGATCCAAGCTACGGCTATAAAAGCGAGTCTACGATAAGTCTCTGAAAATGGAATTGGGAGATGTTCGTGAATAATTCTTATGGGAAATATACAATTTCTATCCATTGAATGCTATAAAACATCCATGTACCCAAACTGGGGTGTCTCGTCTTTTTTTTTGGAAATTGAAAATGAGTTTGAATGTCATGTATTAACCTGCGTCTGATCTCCCCATTCAGGATGGGGTGTTTGGAAGGATTTGGTGAAATAGCAAGTTTCCTTTCTTTTTTTTCTTTTTTTCTTTTTGGTTGTCTGCAATACAAGACTTCATTTTCAAATGCCTAATATGATCTGTGACACGGTGCTCATGTTCCTGGTTGAAGGCAAACACTTGGGCCCAGTTTCTCCTTCTTTGTGGAGAAGGGCCTTACTTCCCAGATGGCATCTTTCTCCCTTCATGCAAAGGTTAGTCTTTCTTTTTTGTTGTTTTAATTTCAGCATATTATGGGGGTACAAATTTTAAGGTTTCAAATAATGTCCTTGCCTCCCCTCCCCCCACAAGTCTGAGCTTCAAGCATGACCATCCCCCAGACGGTGCACATCTCACTCAATATGTACGTATATACCTGCCCCCTCCTCCCCCCTAGTGGATTAATAAAATGTGGTATGTGTACACCATGGAGTACTATTCAGCTCTAAGAAACAACGGTGATATAGCACCTTTTGTATTTTCCTGGATAGAGCTGGAACCCACACTACTAAGTGAAGTATCCCAAGAGTGGAAAAAGAAACACTGCATATACTCACCAGCAAGTTGGTATTAACTGATCAGCACCTAAAAGGTTAGTCTTTCTCACCTGCGATGTTGCTTGCAAGCAGATAGAACCAAAACTAAAAAGACTCCTTGTCCTGACTCTCCATATTATATGCAGCACTAACCTGCTAGAAGCTAAGACACTGAGAAACCAGCTCTTTCTTTCCCTCCAGGAGAGTTAACCCTTTATCTGGCCCGAGAAACGTGAAGCCGCAGTGTCGCTTTGCAGCACTCCACAACTTGGCCAGTCGCTGTGGTCCACACCTGACCAGGTGTCGGGCAGCAAAACATACTTCCATGAGTGGAGCTGAATGCAATGGAAAATGACCAATCATCCTCACGAGATAACGTCCATGCCACCCCTCCCTCTTTTCGTGATAACGTGCCTCCTCGAGGTTGCCTCTGATTTGCTGAAAGTTGAAAACTATCAAAACAGAATTAAGCCCATTCACATCTATTCTCTCGGGACCAGCAAAGCCCGTCAAGATGGAAATCTGTCCATGGGCTAAACAGAGTAGCTCCTGTCAAGCCGTGATTGACTTTTTGGCTAAGCTCGGCAGAAATGAAGCTTGTGGTAAATTAGTCTTTCCCTTAATAAGACTGCATGGGGCAAAATTAACTAGAGAAAGAAGTTGAAGAGAGAACTGTCATTTAGTGAATTCCCAGATTTCATCACGTTTCCCCGAGACACACACCATAAATAAAGGAAGGGTTCGACCTTCAACAGGCTACCACCTTGTGCTAAGGTCATGTTCCTGGTAGAAGCGGCAGAATATAAGGAAACAGGGGCATAACGAGAATGCCAATTTGTGCTTTAGGGCAAAGTAGGCTTTGCAGAATTTTCAGGACAACGATAATATTATTATTAATGATAATTTCCTCACATCGATCTCATTGAACAAGTGCTGACTGTGGGTCTGCTCTCTACCAAGTACTGTGTTAATCAGCACAGCTGCATTCATGAATAAGACAGAGAGTTAAACACACACACACACACACACACACACACACACACACACACACACACACACACACACAAGGCAATGCTTAAAATTATAAATGGTGATCAGCGTTTTGAAGCAAGTGAGCTAGGTTGCCAGGGCCAAGAATAAAGAAGGACCGGGGTCACTCTTTTAAATAGAAAAGGTCTTTGACGAGGTGACTTTTCAGTTGGGACGGAGCCAGCTTGGAAACAGTCAGAGTCCACGGGATCAAATGAGTATAAAGGGAATGAGTTTAGCAAGGTTGGCAGTAGCCAGACTTTCAGGGCTTTGTATGAAGACTGCTGGAATTAATTCTAAGTGCAGCGGGATTTTTAGCCGGGAAGGGAAAGCACCCTATGTGCATTCAGAGATGAGCTCTTTGGCTGCTGCCGGAAGACTTAAGTGGAGGCCAAAAGGGGTAGGAGCAGGAGATGGAGCCCACTGCAGTGGTCCAAGAGAGGGTGACAGCAACTGAGACTGGCGCAGAGAGGAGAAGAATAGCAATTTTTGAGAAATATGAGGGTATGAATTTTTGACTGGATTTGCAAACAACACGTGGCGGGTGAGTTCCTTGCATGTGCTCTCTCGTTCTTCAAAGTAACATTATTAAGTAGGAGTTATTTGAGTACCAATGCCCATATGCACATGGGGAGGTATTTGCACATGTGTTATATATTGAGGAGCTAATAGTTGCCAGGAACCAGATGCCTTATAAATATGAACTTGTCACTGTCACCCAAAGACATGGACATCTCTTGCCCATTTTAGAAAAGGAACCTGTGGTTCAAATAAGTCATACATATCACCTTAGATTTCACTCTAGGTCACCTTGCTTTTTTGTCGTGGCTGTTAATCGTAGAAAGGTGAACAATTCAGCATTATTTAGTGCATTCACAATGTTATGCAACCATCACATCTATCTAGTTCCAAAACATTGCAACACTCCAAAAGAAAACCCACACCTGTTAACCAATTACTCCCCACCCTTCCTCGTAGCCCTTGGCAACCACTAGTCTGCTTTCTGCTCGTACACATTTACCTATTCCGAATATTTCTTATAATTGAAACAGAACCACATAATATGTAGCCTTTCGTCTGGCTTATTTTACTTCTCTTGCTTAACATAGTATTTTTGAGGTTTATCCACAGGACTTCATCCCTTTGTTCAGGCTCAATAATGTTTCATTACGGGGAAAGACCATATTTTGTTCAGCCACTCCTCTGGACATTTGGGCTGTCTCCACCTTTTGGCTATCGTGAATAGTGCTGCTAAGAACATTTGCATACCTGTGCTTGTTTGAGTCCCTGTTTTCAACTGTTTGGGGTATAAACCTAGGGGATTACTGGGATTGCTGGGTCATATGCTTATTGACGAACTGCCTTTTTCAAGTTTGGCTGGGATGATGCAGGAGCTGATTAAACCACTTGCTCTTAGAAGCCCATGGTGGTAAACGCAGCTACTTCCCCTATCATTACACCTGCTGATTCCCTAATACTTCATTTTAGTTACACCAACATCAGTCACCCATCCCCGACTCATCCTGACTGGTCCAAGGATGGACGCATGGCTCAAGTCAAACCAACCCAAGCCCCCGCTCATCCTTTTACCCACATTGCAGAAAATAAACACTCAAGCACATTCTAGCTTTTGGGTCGTTCTGCTGGCAGGATGGGAGTTTCAGACCATAGTGGTCTCTTGCTACCATGTGGAGGAAGCTTCCATGATCTAAACAACCACTTATGCTGAATTCTGGAGAGCTAAATCATGCAGAATCCCCTCTGTCTAATAGGAAAGATCCCCGATGCCCAGGCCGGGAGATGTGTTTGCTCAGGTTTCCCAGCTGACACATGCGGATGCTGGAACGCAGACCCAGGTCTTTCTGACCCTGCGGCCCCAAAGACCAGCGGCTGGTTGCCTGATATCAGAAGGCGGAATTACAGCCAGTGACCTGGGGAAGAAAGAGCCTGTTTCCATAAAATGAGGGACTGCCAGTTGTCTAGCAATAAAACTAGTTGCCCTTTCCAATAGCAATTCCGTGCGGTAAAAACAAACTGACCGTAAGAGCGTAGAGAAAGTTTACGTCCAAAGAGCAGAAACGCAGCAGTGTAAATTCGTGCATTTGGCACTGGGATGGCGAAGGTGACCTTATGGTCACTTGCAACTCCAACGGGCTCTCCCTTCTATATTTAGTGTCTCAACTGATTTCCATAAACAAGTTCCAGAACGAAGGCATCATCGGAAGTTGGTGGCTAGATCGAACGCCATCGCGGGTGTGGGGAATGAAACCACCCTGCCTTGCTGCTCTTCACTGACTGGGGTGTGTGTGTGGGGGGGCTGAGTCCGTCACGCAGGGATTCTCTATGCCTGGTGGGCCAGCCCCTTCCTTCCTGTGCAGCCCTGGGGAGCACAAAGCTGATCCACTTCTCAAAATCTGCTGGGCTGGAGAGTCAGGCTGGTAAGTTGTAACAACTCTTGAAGCTGATGTGTTGGGCTGAACTGAGGTGTAACTGCAAGAAAACAGACCCTGCCCACCACACGTAAGAGTGGTTACGGGACTATGTGTGCCTGTTCGATAGACCATGAGAGCAGGTATGGGGTTTTCTTTTTTTAGGGGGGGTTGTTTTATTTTGTTTCGTTTTTTGCTCACCACCTTTCCCAAGTGTCTTGCATAGTCACGGACACATATAGATGCCCCACTTAAAAAAAAAAATAGTAGAATCACAAAATAAATGAATGGACATGCTTGAAGCTCTGACTCCGGTGGGGCAAAGGCAATGCATGTAACCTAAACATTTGTACCCCCATAATACGCCGAAATAAAAAAATATATATATATATAAAATAAAAAAATAAATGAATGGAGAGAAAAAAGGATGAGGGTGTCTTTCTTTTTATTCCTTTCTCTCTTCCCTCTCTCTCTCACCCTCCTTCCCCTTCCTTCCCTTGAAACTCATATTTTCATACATCGATTTCTGAATAATGGGGCTATCTACGAGGATGAGGGGAAAATGTGACAAGGCTTTTCTCTGTCTGTCCTTTATAGGGCAAAGTCCAACACATTATTATCTTTAAGGTTAATGTAAAGGAAGTTCAGCGGTTTCATTTCATTTGTAAAGGGAATCGGGGCCATCTCGGGGGTTCGTCAGCTGAGGGGGAGAGAGGCTGCCTTCGTGAAACACTCGGTGTCTCGCGGAGGACTGCCATGAATTACCGGGCACTGCAATATTTCAGGCTGATGCCTTCTGAAGCATGAAAGAAGTATCTGCAGCTTTTCCTTTTTATGTTTAAATTACTTTGCTTCTTACTTGACTACTTTTTCTGACCTTTTAGAGCGCTCCCTTCTTTATATTTCTCCTTGAGTCTCTTAACCATTTTGTAAAACAGTTTAGACACGTCCCTCGTGTGCCACGCTTTCTCACCTGCTGCTCCTCATCCCTTCTGCTGGTCTTCTCCTCCCCCGGCCCTCCATGCAAAGCCTGGTGACATCATCAGACTCTCCGCCCCACCCGTCATCTTCTTCTGTCTCTCGACACGCGACAGACAGCGTCAAGCTACGGATCTGTAAAACGCCCACTTCTCATTTGGAAGTGAACCCAAATTTATGACCAAGGGATTCTGTTGTTAATGATCTGTTGATAATGATCCCCCTAAATAAATTGTAATGGGAAATTTGGCCAAATCCACTTAACCTGTTGCACCTTTCACCTTGGGATTGATGGTCTTCGTGTTTCTCTGCACTGAGCTTTGACTGAAGACAGGGAGAATCACAGCCAAACAGGTGCAGGGAGAAAAGAAGACGCTGAGAATCCTTCTTGCCCAAGAGCTGAATCTTTACTACCTTACAGCTGTGTGGCTTTGGACAAATTACTTAACCTTTCTTGTTTTCAGTTTTCCAGACTGTAAAATTTGGTTGTTGTTGCCTACCTTGATGAATAATAGAGAAAATTAAATTAAAAGAGGACACCTATTTAGAACTGCCCCATAGTGGGTACTCCAGTCAAGAGAGCCATGGTGACGATTTAGGCTTTTATTAAGTAAATCATAATTGAACTCATTTGATAGTGATTGTGGAGGGTAGTAGGAGAAAATAAAAAGGAGCCCTTGGTTTCCCTCTTAATGTGTGAATTACAGTCAATGAATTATCTTCAGGATGAAAATCATCTTCAGATCTGACCAGTAGGAGGTTCATTCGTCCACTCAACAAATATTTATTGGGAATTCACTGTGTTTTGGCAAACAACAATGAGAAACGCAGACACAATTCCACTCTCATAGAGCTTACAGCCTAGTGATTTCCTCTTTGCTACGTTCCTATGAGGCAGCAGTTTTTAACCTGGAAAATTTGCCTATAGGTGACACCAGATGGTATCAGGTGATACCTAATTCTGATTGTCACAATCTGGGGCATGGGTTCTAGTGGCATCTTGTGGGTTGAGGCCAGGGCTGGTGCTGAACCTCCTACAGCGCCCAGGACAGCACCCCCCCAACAAAGAATTGTCTGGCTGTGGAGAAACTCTGCTGGCAGGGCAGGGACAACCATGCGAGATAATCTGTCATTAAGGCAAAGAGTAAAAACAACCAAGACAGAGTTTGTCATTGCTGTGGGCTCCCCCAGACATTAAGCTGCAGTGATGAGATTGGAGTTTCCTGTACCTGCCATAGGAAAGACTCCCGGGTGCCTTGGCTGGGTGGTGTATGCAGCCCAGCCCGGAGACAGGAGGATGGACCAAATGACCCCTGGAAGGGCCTGCCCAGCTCAACACCCGTCCGTCCCCTGGCCGCTGCAGTGACCGGGCTTGGTGAGCTTGGGTGTGCAGCTGGCTGGCGTGCTGGCTTTGCATCGCAGGCAATGCTTTCGGACTCTGAAAGCTGCCCCCAGGGAGACCACTGCGTATGAAGAGCTGCAGGAGTAGCACTTCAGTAGAGATAGTCAGATAAATAATCCGGAATAAAATTGCATATTTTAAGTGCTTTATTAATACGGTTGGGTAGAGAGCATGCCAAATTCCTACATTGTACAAATGAAGGTTACAAGAGGAGGATTACGGAGCGAGCTAAGTGAGACGGGGCAGGGAGAGAGAAGAGCAAGGCAAAGGCACGTTCCCTCCTCTGTGTGTGTGTGTGTGTGTGTGTGTGTGTGTCACACACACAGTGAGAATGGAGAGAGATATCCAGACACAAAGCACACAGCATAGTTTGCAACAGTTCCCAGGGGACGAGAACAGCACATTGTATAGGCCACCGAGTACACGAGTGAACTGAAGCAGTACCAGTTCTCTAGAATTTTTAAACTCAAATGTCTCCAGGACCAAACAGATCCTGTCAATGACAGAAGCTGGCCAGGTAAGAACTGGGGAAACAGAAAGCAGGCATTGCCAGAGGGGAAGACCATATCTCAACTTCAGCCCTTTGTTGCCTTGGAGGGATGAGGAGAAGCTAGAAGTTCATACTTTTATATAAAACATTATTTTGTAAATACTTAACACATGCACGCACACATGTACCATGTGAGCAAAAAAAAAAAAAAAAAAAAGCAAAAAAACACAACAGACTGTATCTGCAAATCACAAAGGCCATTTGTCTTATAGCCTCCTCTCGTTTGTAATCTGGGATTTGGATTTTATTTTAATGACATAATTTCCTCACTGATGTATTTGCAGAGAGAAATATATAGGCAGTGAGCTGGGACCCCAGCAGTCCCCCTGATCAGCGGTGACCGCAGACCCGTCCCTGAACACCGTGCTGCCATTTCCGGCTTTGGAGACTGAGTCTGGGAGACTTACGGTATGCAGTTGCTGTGAACATAAAATGGGTTAGCCGTGTGAGCACTTAGCGCCGTCCCAGTACCAGCAACGAGCCACCAGGCGTCGGCTCCTGTCCGCCCACGGAGGCGTGGCTGAAAGGAAGTGCCACGGCAGAGCATGGACCCCAGGGTTCCCCTCACAAGGTACATCCTGGCAGGTGGGAGTCAATGCAGGTGGCCCCCACATATACACACACCCTGCTTTTTCTACCTGACTCCCTTAGCGAGACATGCCAAGAATTCCCTCCCTCTTTGGTGGGAATAACACCCTCCTCTAGTCTTACATAACTGTGAAGCTCATAGTGCATGGGGGCCCTCACTCATCCCTGAGGCCAGCCCTGTCTGAGGAGGAGACCCAGGCTCCCGAAAGAGTACTTGTCTCAAGGCTGGGTATGGGATGCATGATAATTATCCCTGGGATGCTGGCTTTCACTATCGTAAAAGAGGTTCTTTTTTTTTTCCCTGCTGATTCTGACAAACTAATAGGATTTAAGTCCAGAGTTGAGGGCGAACATCTTGCCACCACTTTGGGAGAATGTGCCGTGGAATAAATACAGGCGATACCAAAATAACCAGAATCTACAGACACAGCGAGGCATAATCCTGAGGACATCATCATTCGGCCACCTTGATCGAGCTATGCCTGGAACCCATATTGGAAATATGAAAAACTTCAGTTTTAAAAGTACAATATATTCCACTTTTGTTTAAAGACAATTCTAAATAATTATTTGTCACTTGCAAGCTAAATATTTCAGGAGAACAAATCATCCACCCCCACTCCGGCTGAGTTACTTTTTAACGCAAGATCCCAATCTCATCGTCTCATGTGGCCCACGGAAAGTGGTTAATGTGCAAACTTACAACTAGATTCACGTTCCTTATCCTAGAGTAGCTGGTAAAGATGAAGATGATGACGATGATGACAATGCAGACAACAGCCAGCCCTTTCCGGAACTCCTGACATCAGACAGTGCACTTTGTGTTTTACACACATCACTTTATTTGATTTCTGCAACAACTTCCGGAGGAGCATGTCACAAACTTGTCTTAGAGTGGTGCCTGCCACACAGCAGATGTTCAGTAAAAGTGGATTCTGTCACCTGCTTCACCACGATAACGAGAGCAGTGCTTCTCCAACCCAAAGGGCATGAAACTACCTGGGAATCACGGTGGGGTGCAGATTCTGAGTCGGCAGGTGTGCCTGCCACCGGAGAGTCTGAGCTTCTAACCAGTTCCCGAGCGATGCTGGCAGGGCTGGTCTTCAGACCACACTTTGAGTGACAAGGACCTTAGACCCCCACAGCCGGGGTAGCCACAAAATGAGAATCTTGACCGACTGGTTTTAGTGTATTCACGACTCTCCCCGTATTCGATCTTTCTATTTCATTTGGACCAAGTACATTGACATCAACACTGCTAAACCTTATGACTAAATATTTACAGAAACACATTCCATAATTTTTGCCTATGCTAAGACTAAAAGAAATCATTTTGCAGTTGGGATGTTAGTGTTGTCAACCTCTTACCACCACATCATTTTATTAAGTGAGTTCCTCAAATGAGATGTTTCTTCTTCTTTTTTTTTTTTTTAGGAAAGGAAAGAGTCCAGGTAGAAAGTGTTATTTGAAAATCTAGAGCCTGCAAATCTGGAACAACGAGCCTAAGAAATCGCCTATTCACCCCAATGGTCTTGCATAAAAACTGTGCATTAATAATATATATTTTGCTGTGTACTCATAGTTCACATTAGAGGGCATGCAGCATCTGCAAAATAATTAGCCGTGCCTATCCTGATATATGTCCACTTCCAACTCAGTACATTTAAACTGTAAGGTGTGCTAACCAACCAGCCATAGAGATATATGGTTTTTAATAAAGAAAGTGCTATTTCTGGGGGGGGGGCGGGAAAGATTCGCTATTGGTTTAGGAAGTGTCCCCATTTCGATGACACAACAAGAAAAGAACTGTCAGGGATCCATTCGCCACCTCCATCTACCTTGCTCACAGCCTTGTACCTACTGCAGTTTTGCATCTTCTACAATGCCCAACACTGCACATAGTGGGGGGTTTGATTCCACCTTTCTTTAGCGCTGAGACATAAGACACCAAAACGAAGAGCATAATGCTCATTAGGAGGGAGTTAAACTGACCTGGATGGAAGCCTGATCTCCCCCTGCACAGTTACTGGCTGTGCTGAACGCCCCTCGATGTCGGAGCTCTGATCAGTAACTCCGACAGGTAAAGCCCTTAAGCATAGTATTATACAACGCTGTATCACATCCCATCCTTAGCATGACCGATGCTTATTTATCATGACTGAATGAAATACGTACTTTGATTTGCTTTCTTTTCACAGCTATCCAAGGAGCCTGCTATCCAAGCAGGATAGCTCATGGAGCTATCCAAGAGACCCATCAAACCCTGAAGCCCTTTCTACTCCCCACTGTCAGAAATCTAGCCCTTTCACGTGCTCTGAAAGCGAGGAGGCACACGGAGTCCCACCTGGGCCTGTGCAGACTCCCCTAGCCGTCTGGGCACTGATGTTGAACCTGAGTTCTTAGGCCGGCTCTGCCACGAAGGATAACGTTCCTTGTCCTGGCTGGTCAACTCTACGCTTCCACCTCGAGCCCTCGGAGACGCAGGTGACCTGGCTTCACGCACCTCAATACCTTGTCCCCCAGGCTGCTGCTGACACCCAAACAGGGATCTCCTCTGCAATCAGGCTTAATTATGCAAGAGGGGGGTCGATGGAGGAGAAGCCACACAGGCATGACCATACAACGGACACGGTGATGCTGTGTAACATGGGACTGTAGAAGATTCACCGTAAATGAAGGAGAACACTGTTTGGGCACAACTTAGTGAGGGAGGACCCTGAGCAAACGCTCTTTGTAGTAAACCACGGAACCACAGTTGCCCAGGAATGCAACTGTGCAACTGATCGCTCAGGACGCCTACCCCGGAGGGCTCCTGGGGTTGGGAGACGGCGCTGGCTCCTTGTCACCACTTTCATGACCATTGCTGTCCTGCACATCTGTGTGTCAGGCATTGGGCTAGACCCGCTGCATTATCTCACGGAATCTACACAGCGACTTCACGAGGGACAGAGAGACTTCACAGTATGACAAATATGTAAAATACCTGCCTCGCCGTTCACAGGTGGCAGAGGGGGGATTGGGACCCAGACAGGAGAACCGCAGCCAGTACCCAGACGCACACGCCCTGTGCTTGCCGCCGTCCTGCCTGCCTGGGGTCCCGCCACCAGGAGAGCTTTGACACGCCTGCGCTTGTCACCTCCTTGCATTGCCGACTTTTCAAGGGGGACGATGTATTGTGTGTGACAGAGCTCTGGGCTGCCACATGCCCCAGCAGTTCAGGGGGAACGAGTGAGAGAACTCTCACTGCTGAGGAATGCATTAATAATTGGAACCGACACAGAAACTACCTGCACGGCCACCATGAGGCTCTGCGTGCTAGGGGCCTGTGTGTCTGTCACGCATGCAGTAGCACGTCTTTGATTTCTGCGACCCACTACACGAGTGTGACATAAACAAACACAAAGAGGAAGGCAAGGCCCTTCATCAGCCACCTGCCCTCCAGTGCGGTCCTGTCTGCGGTGCCGTCTCACCTCCCGCTGGGGCGTCGGGAACAGGGACTCCTTTTTTAGCTGAAATATTCCCCACCGCCACCTTTCGCAACAGCAGCTGGAAGGAGTGACACACGGCGCTAAGAACCTGGCTTCATGTCTTCGCGAGGAAATTGCAAGTGACTGACAGGCTGGCTAATAACGGCAAAAATAAAATGCTGCCTCTCTCCTTCACGGAAGAAAAATCAAGACTTGGAAACCTCTTCCACCTCTCACTGCTTTCTTCTACCCATTTTGTAGCTGGGCATGCTGAGATGTCAGTTCTTGAGGTCTGTGAAGGTAAATCGGGGGGTCCTCCCAGGATGGAAATCATGCTTCTATCCCTGGCGTCTCTGCCTTCTCAGACCTCACTTCTGAAAGTCGGGAGAGCAGACTCCCACTTTCCGGCGGGAGAGCGGACACTGGCAACCACACTGCACGTCAAAAGCACTTTGTACGAGCGTGCATGTGGGCCGGAGGGTCACGCACAAAGGAAAGAGTCAGAAGTTTCCCATCTTACAACCTGGCCACATTGCCTTCTGAGATGCAGCTCGTGGCTGGGAAGCCCTTATTCTGGTCACTTACAAACTCTCGTTCCACCCCCTACAGTGCGCAAGGCAGATGCTTCAGTTCACAGGCTCCGAGAGGCAAACGTTGCTTTTATAGAGACATTTAAATATAGGCCACGACACGAAATGCAGCAAATAGAATCAAAACTCAGTGCCATCTATTCTGGCCTACTCGTAAGGAGGAAATGGAACACACACCTGGCAGTCACACAGCACACCTGATAAGGTGGCGTCTTCATTGGCGGAGTTGGAAAACGATGAATTGTTTTCTTACCTGGACAGGTGCCCCTCTCTCAGCAGCCTTTGAGACACAATTAGCGCCCACTCAACACGACAGTCCTGGAAGTGTACCGGGTCACAGCAGACAGGTTGTGGAATGGGATGTTAAATGCGCTTAGATATCCAGGAATCATGGGGATACCACATGCCCGTTAAAAGTGCTGATTTTAGAGCCACCCTGATAGGATGCATGAAGCCAGCATCCAAGATGATTCTGAGGCAGGTCCAGGGACCGCGATCTGAAAAATCCTGCCACCCATCATTTCCGAAGTGGATCATTCAGAAGTTTAGGTAATTAGCCCTCAACCAGCAGGAAGACAAAGCAATGGTTCCTGCACAATAGAGAGTGGTGCAGCTTCAAGAGTCACATCTGGCATTAGGGGCATGTCCAAAGTGGTGCACAGCGGTGCAAAGAAGTCACACACTGGTCACCTGTCAGAAAGCTGCTTAAGAAGCAACCATGTTGGTGCCAATGCGCTATCCCTTAAAAATTGCAGAGGCATAGTTCGCTCTCTAGCATTGCAATGCATTGCTGTTTCTTTGAGCGACAACAGAGTAAGTAGATGGCATGTTGCAAGAATCACACACACTTTGCAACATGGACTCACACACAGCATGATGAAATGCCAGAGCTGGGAGAGACGGGCGAAACCAGAGGTCCAAGGGCGGGCGCCATATGGAATAACCCTCCCCTCACTGCCTTCAGAGCACGCACGCGCGACTCCCGCCGAGGATTCCCCTCCTGCGATTTTCTCCTGATGGCCGTCAGGGGCCGGGAGGACAGAAGGGTGGAAGGACAATTGTTGAGTAGGTTGGGTTTTGTTGGGCCTCATTTACATAACTGGATTCTCTGAGGTCAAACATATGCATGATGCAACTCCACTGTAGGCATGCTAATTTTAAAATGAAGCCTTAATTGGACCAGATACACCACATTAATAAGAACCAATTGAACTCCAATTACTAAACATTCTTAAAATAGCTACTGAACCCTATTGATTGTCTATTTCTTTCTCTCTCTCTCTTTTTTTTTTTGATCTAATGGATTTTTCTTTAGTCAGAAAACTTCTCTGTACGAATGCACTTGCTCTTTAAGAAATTATGAGAAATACATTGGTGGAAGGTCATGTTTTAAATCTTATGAACGCAGAAAAAATAATTAAATTATCCACCTGGTTTTCTAGCAGGAATGGAATCGTTTCAATATCGCTCTTAAAGATCCCCTTCCCCCTGTTCCCAGGGCGGGCTCAGAGCAGGAATCTGTGCCTGAGGAGCCAGCTTTGCTTTGAGTTGGACGAAAACAATCCCATCGAGTATGAAAAATCCACCACCCTTGTTCTTTCTGGAACAGCGAAGTCTCCCATTTTCTGGGCACCACGAAACGCCTAGTCTGTCATATTTGTTTCCAACTCCACATTGCATCCTTTAACATACCTGATGGTAACTTCCGGGGGAAAACACGATTTATAAATGAGCAGGGTTGTGGCAGCCGGGGGTCCTCTCCCCACCCCCCACAAACTTTTAACTACGCTCATCAATTACTCTTAACGGTGCAAAGACTTGGCAGTGTTTACCCACCATCCTCCCTGAGTTATTCAGCTCGATCTTGCGGCTCATTAAAAGCATCTCTATTTATTTGCTGTGTGTTACAGTCCTTAACTTTGGCACAACACGCCAAAAGAAAGCCCATTTTACTTTTCCCTGTGGTGTTAATTGGTTGAGCATGCTGCCTGCCTCTTCATTAATTATGTCAATGTGTATGAAACTTCCGCTTTCATGGGGGTGAATTAACAAGGCTTCTCCGAGCACGGCTGACAAAAAGCCAGCCCGGCTGCCTGCCACGGTGGGGATAATGAGAGCCGCCGGTGGCCGGTGCCACCTTCGTTTGCAGAGGCTGCCTCTGCCTGGCCCCGGGCCCCCCTCACCTCTCCTCCTCCCGTGCCCACCAGCATGTAACGGGCGGTACCGGCTCTGCTAGGGGACAGCCCATGCGCCCGCCCAAACCCCAGAGAGCAGACCGTGCTGAGCATGCTAACGGCGTGCGGGAGGAAGGGAAGAATGAGCGCGGCCAGGTTCCAGCCCACCGAGATGTAGCAACGACCTCTGATATGTTCAGACAGGTTCCTGATTGCATTACTGCAGGGAAAGAGAAAAATAAAAAAATAAAAGGCAATCCCTACTGAAAACTTTTTTTAAAAAAAAATAATCACTCTACAATGACTTGCCAAAGTCTCACAGCTGTTTAGAAGTAAAAAGGAAAACTGAAGTGTGTGTGCACGTGCACACACACACACCATAACCCTAAAAGCCTTAAGACAGATCGCATCTTCTGGTTAACAAAATCTCTTAATATTTTTTTTCCTGCTGCTCTGCTCCGTTGCTGTAAAGGCTGGTAGGAGAGTGACACCTAGTTACTGTTCTACTGTTTTCTCTCTCAACTGTGCACTGTCTCTTATGAGCTCCCCGGCTAGGGCCAAACACAGATTTCAGTCTCACTCCCCCACTTTCCCTACGCCCCTCGTCGCCTCCTTTCTGTCTCTGCCTGTGTCTCCTGCGACACACATCTGGAAGGAGGTGAGAAAAAAAAAAAAACAGCATACTGCTGACGGATGAGAGCGCTCGAGCAATTTCTAAATTACCACCACCATCCACCTCTCGGGGAGGCAGAGGAGAGCGGTCTGCAGAGGAGGTAGCCAGAGTCACGCAGAAAGAGAAAACAGAAGGTTTAAGCTCACTCCCCGACTCCACGGGCACAGAATCGCAGGGCCAAGAAGGGTCGGCAGGATGGAATGGTTCAGCCTGGCCGTGGAAGAGGAGGCTCCGCTCAAGAACGAACGCACACACACACACACGTGCACGTGGAACCGCACGCACCTTGTCAGTAGTGACAACGCTGCCGAGGCTCTCCTCGGACGAACTCCTGAGGATCTTGAGACCCCTGACTAGGAGGAAGTTCTTTCTGATGTCTCACTGCAGTCTTTCCTGCTGTGAGTAAAGCATTTTCTCAGCAGAAAGCGAACGGGGACTGTCCCCCACACAATCCTTCCCGCGGTTCAAAGCACAGCTACGCTGGCGTTGTTCCGTTTTAAGCCAGATGTGTGAGTATACTCTCAGAACCAGCTAACTCGGAGCCCTTTTTTGTGCCTTTTTTTTATTTTTCAAGGGACTAGATGGAGGGTGGTGGGTGTGGGCTTGGAAGGGAGGAGGTCGGTGGACAACAGACTCCCAATCAGGCTCCAAACATCCCGCCGCTGGTTTCAGTAAGAAATCCATGCTGTGCTTTTCCTTACTGACGCGCACGTGGCAGATTGCTGAGTTCTCCGAGACTTCCTTTCCACAAGTGTGAGATGGGAAGATAACGAATGCATCGCAGCATTACTGAAAACAACGAAGGAACGACTAGGGCATAATAAAAATCAAACAAATATTTGTGGAAAAAAAATAACATCTACCAACGACTGCCCCCTAAGGATCTTGTCCCAGCAGAAGAGGAATCGTATGACAGTGGCTCAGGTTGACGCAGTGCACACGCTGGGTGCCGTGTTAAATTCTTTACTCACAGCATTGTAGTTGATGTTGGCAGTGACCCACGAGGTAGACGCTGCTATTAATCCCATTTTACAGAAGACAAAACTGAGGCTTAGACGAGTCAGGACTGGCTGAATTCCTGCTGACAGCTAAGGGGAGACGTGGACCTACTGACCACTAAGCAGACAGTGCCGTGATTCTCAACACCCAGTAAGTGGAAACAGCCCCATGCCCACCGACTAGTGAACAGGTAAATACAACGTGGTATATCCATATGGCAAAATGTCTTCTAGCAACACACGGATAAGCCTTGGAAACGTGGTAAGTGGAAGAAGCCAGGCACCAAAGAACAAATACTGTACGATGGCACTTACAGGAAATACTGGGAATAGGCAAATTCATAGAGAGAGAGAGGGTAGATTAGCGGTGGCCTCGGGTTGGGGCAACGGGGGAACGACAGCTAACCTGCCCAAGGATCATGTTTGGGGGACGAAAAACTTAGATCGTGGTGATAGCTGCACAACTCTGCAAAGACACTTTAAAAGCACCGACTGGCTCACTTAAATGGATGTTGCAACATTTAAATCATATCTCAATAAAGCTGTTTCAAAAACACACAGAGCTCTTCTCACTGTAAGGCGAGCCGCCCAGACCGCCCCATCTCTGGTCTCGCGCAACGTGAGGAACACGCGTCTACTCCGTCCTGCAGAGGTGGCACGGACAGAGTGAAGGGGACCGTGAAGAGAGACCGGGCTGGGCGCAGAAAGACGGATCTTGCAGCGGGTTGGCTGCTTGAGGGGCTCCGGGGTTTTATTCCCAGGGCTGAGAGAAGTGACGGGAGAGTTTAAGGAGCGCAGAGACACGGGCGGATTTGTATTAAAAGCCGCGGCTGCAGAGGATGGAGCGGAGACGGCGCACCTTGGGGCTGACCAAGCAGACGCCTCGGCAGCTTCCCGTCTGAGAGACGGATGAGGTCTGGACCCAGGGGCGTGGAGATGC